>SJYA01003036.1:1627344-1688476 GCA_006410615.1 Neotragus moschatus
TTATTGACTATGCCAAAGCCTTTGACTGTTTGGATCACAATAAACTGTGGAAAATTCTGAGAGAGATGGGAATACCAGACCACCTGACCTGCCTTGAGAAATCTGTATGCAGGTCAGGAAGCAACAGTTAGAACTGGACATGGAACAACAGACTGGTTCCAAATAGGATAAGGAGTACATCAAGGCTGTATACTGTCACCTGCTTATTTAACTTATATGCAGAGTACATCATGAGAAACGCTGGACTGGAAGAAACACAAGCTGGAATCAAGATTGCTGGGAGAAATATCAATAATCTCAGATATGCAGATGACACCATCCTTATGGCAGAAAGTGAAGAGGAACTAAAAAGCCTCTTGATGAAAGTGAAAGAAGAGAGTGAAAAGGTTGGCTTAAAGCTCAACATTCAGAAAACGAAGATCATGGCATCCAGTCCCATCACTTCATGGGAAATAGTGAAAAGAGTGTCAAACTTTATTTTTCTGGGCTCTAAAATCATTGCAGATGGTGACTGTAGCCACGAAATTAAAAGATGCTTACTCCTTGGAAGAAAAGTTATGACCAAACCAGATAGCATATTCAAAAGCAGAGACATACTTTGCCGACTAAGGTCCATCTAGTCAAGACTATAATTTTCCCTGTGGTCATGTATGGATGTGAGAGTTGGACTGTGAAGAAGCCTGAGGGCCAAAGAATTGATGCTTTTGAACTGTGGTGTTGGAGAAGACTCTTGAGAGTCCCTTGGACTGCAAGGAGATCCAACCAGTCCATCCTAAAGGAGATCAGCCCTGAGATTTCTTTGGAAGGAATGATGCTAAAGCTGAAACTGCAGTACTTTGGCCACCTCATGCGAAGAGTTGACTCATTGGAAAAGACTCTGATGCTGGGAGGGATTGGGGGCAGAAGAAGAAGGGGATGACAGAGGATGAGATGGCTGGATGGCATCACTGACTCGATGGACATGAGTCTGAGTGAACTCCGGAAGTTGGTGATGGACAGGGAGGCCTGGCATGCTGTGATTCATGGGGTCTCAAAGAGTCGGACACGACTGAGCGACTGAACTGAACTGATGATCCCAGAACATTCATTTTACACAAAGATTGGGGGGAGAGTTCAACTTACTTGGCATGTCATTTTACACGTTTTTATGGTAAAACAATTACATCATGAAGTAGAATGAAAACAGTCAATAAACTTTTAGAATGAGAAACATAAGATTTCAAAGAAACTTCTTACTAGGGGAAGGCTACTTTGAGTTATGCTTCAGGTTTCCTAGGTATAATTTTTTTTGCCATTCAGGGATCCTCTAGAGAAAGTTTATGAAACATTAAAGTAGAAAAAGAACTAACTATTAGACAGTGGTCACTCTTTTTCAAGAGCATAGTTTCAGTATAAATGATGAGGAGAAAATTTAAAATGTAGAGAAGGCAAAAAAGCGTAGATAAGAAAATGAAAATGGAGGGTTGATTTTCACGAACTTCAGTGGTAAGAATCGGTTTTCTGGGGAATGGGGAGAATTGAGTACACTCCTAAGCTGAAATAAAGGAAGCGGAGGAGGAAGATTAAATATGAGGCAGAAAACAATCGACAGAGCAAAGCCTTAGATGAAAAACAAAAGGATGGACCAAGGAACCAAAAGACATGACCCTTAGAATGAAGCATCAGAGGGGTACGTCATCCTCTGAAACCACAGGCATCTTAGCACTTACTGCCACACACCTTGGATGCGGCGCAGTGCCAGACACACACTGGACCCAAATAAATAGCTGATGAATTAAAATGAAATAAAACTACCACTATACAATTATGACCCCAATACAGTAATATCTGAGAACTTATTTTTATTTTTTTTTCTTTTTATTCATTTATTTTTTTTGAAAACTTATTTAAAAAAAAAAACAAAACTTCTTACATTGTATTATTCTTTGAGTCTTCAAATGCATTTAGTTCATGGATGAGAAACTGTCTGTCCAGTGGAACTATAGGTTGACCAGATTCTGGGGGGAAAATCACAAAATACTGAGGCTTTATTAATCTAAAAAGTAAATAGGATTTTGATAAAAAACCACACTTATGAAGTATACACATTTTTCAGATTTTAGAAGAATGATGACGGCACACACCAAGACAGATGCAACTGTGATTTTATGACTTTCAAAATACCTACTTTATTAAATGCATATCTTTAATATAAATGCAGTTTTTAAATCCCCAAATTTTGAGTTGGGAAATTACTGTCTCTATACTAGACTTGAGAAGTCCTATTTTCTAAGAAGCCTACAAATTAAATATATGACAGCACTGATATCCATTTGTTGGCAATAAATCTAAAAGTAAAACGAACACTAAATACGAAGTGCTGGCACGGATTCAGGGCAACTGGGGAACTTTGCTGGCAGGAGAACAAAATGGTGCATTCATTTACAAAGGTAAGAAGACACCATATACAACCCAGCAACGCCACTCTTAGCTCTTTACCCAAGAGAAGTGCAAACAACGTTCAGACAATCCTCGTAAGTGAATATTTATGGCAGCTGCATTCGTAATTGCCAAAAACTAGAAACAACCCAAATGTCCATCAGCTGATTAACAGATAAATCAACACAGCCATACAGTGGAATGCTATTCCAGGAGGAAAATAATAGCATAGTCTCAAATGCATTATGCTGAGTGAAAGGAAGCAGATTTAAAATGCTACATCCTGGATGATTTCACTCATACGACATCTTGGAAAAGGCAAATGACCAGGTACAGAAAATAACAGATCAGAGGTTGACAGGAATTGAGAGTAGTCAAAGAAGTTATCTACAAAAGGGCACAGGGAATTTTTTTGAGGTGATAGAAATGTTCTATATTGTGATTATGGTGGTAGCCACACAACTGTATGAATCTGGCAAAATCCACAGAACTACATACTAAAAATGATACGGTATCTTTATGCTAACTACATCTCAGGTTTTTAAAAAGTCAAGACTCTGTAGAAACTTGACTTCTGTCTCTGTATTTTATTCTAGGTAAGCACAAGTTCAGTACATCTAATTGATGGTATTTTCACATTCTTCTTTTCTAAGTAGTAACATATTATACAGCCATCTATAACAAGATTGCTGTGTCAGTGAAGATACTGACACTGATGATCCTTAAACCAATAAAAATCATCAGTCTTTATTCAGTTAAGATATATGCTTAACATTAAATAAAAGACCTAGAATATAAACAAAAGATCTATCCAGTGGAAAGTTCCAGCATCACAATAAGGAATCCATTCTCTGTTTCAAAACCTATACTTCATGATCTCTTTTCTTTAATGAGGCATATCTCCAAGGCACCAGATAGCCTTAAAGCCTGTGTTAAACGTTGGACAAGGGAACCAAGTGATGTACATGCAGGGTGCTTTGATCGTCCTCCCAACCTCACTCCCCCCAGCCTAGGGGCAACACCGATCCTGACTACTGTCCCTATTCTTCTAGTTCTTTTGCTTTCTTTCTTAAGAAATAAAATTTAACAGATAAAGTAAATTTCGCTTTAACTGTTGACCCCCTTCCCCCAATAGCATTTCTCTCCCGCTCATCGCTAGAATGAGCTTGGAGTTTATCTTCCTAATCGTTTTCTTTTTAAATTTTAGTTGATTCACAATATTATTTTACTGTGAGGTGTACAACATAGTGATTTGAAATTTCTATAGATTATCTAGTGCTTTTTAAATGTAACGCTTTTACATACATCTGAATACATACATGCCTAATCAATAAATGGAGCAATACTTTGAGGCTTTATCTTGAATGTTTTACATTTTTTAACAAAGAATATATATTAAGTCTCTCTGTATGTATTTTTAAACCATATAATAGGAAAAAGACTGACAGCACATAGGGCAAAATGTAAATAACTGTTTATTCTCAGAATCAGAAATTATGATTTTCAAAGTATCACCTAGGTTAAATGTTTAGTCATTTTCTCCTACAGGCCAATAAACATCATGAGAACTTGTTCAAGCTATGATATGAAAAGAGCCCATGGGATTTTTATGTCCCAGTCATGTCCCAGATGACAGCGTTTGGTAATAGAATTAGATTTCTAGGCTAAACACTTTCTGAGAATTGGGGGAGGGAAAAAGGCAGATTTCACCTCAGGTGATTAACAGTAAATAACCTCTTACCTGCTATGAGGACTGACGCTGTATACTTGTATTTGTTGAATTCCAAATACTCCCGAATTAGCTCATTAATTAGAAAGTTTTCATGAGACAACGATGGCCGAGGTTCACTTTCATCATCAAGGGCACTGAAAACTTCTGCACGAATCCTTGCTTTTAAATGCCCCAACACTCCTCTTTTTTCCAAAGTGTCCTTTAAAACTATTCAATATAAAGTATTAATGTTTCAGTTACAGAATAACTTTTTGCCATTCTTAGGCAAACTTTAAAACAAAATGTTTAATATTACACCCTTTCACTCTATACAATATGACAAACAGAGCAATTGTCACGTTAGCTACCACAGGCCATATTTGCAATAAAAAATAAGAGTTCCCAAATTGCAATGATTTACTACTTTAATTTAGTTAGCCAGTAAGTTTATCCTTCCAAAAGAGTCACTGTAAGAGGCTACAAACTGATATATAAGCTTGACTGAAGAGAAAAAGGGGGGAAGAATTATACTCAGCTTATAAGGACCTGAACTTGTCTCCCAGAGTCCCATATCTTTTCAAGAGTAGCTGTCACTGAAGACAGGTTCTGTTGTTGTTTATTTGTAAGTTGTGTCCAACTCTTTTGTGACTCCATGGACTATAGCCTGCCAGGCTCCTCTGTCCACGGAATTTCCCTGGCAAGGATACTGAAGTGGGTTGCCAGTTCCTTCTCCAGAAGACCTTTCCAACCCAGGGATGGAACCCACATCTCCTGCATTGCACGTGGATTCTCTACCAGAGCCATATGACTGAAATAAACAAGTACACTCCAAAAAGGAAGGATTATGTTGTGTCTTTTGTATAAAACTGATACCCAGAACCCTTGGGAAATGGCCCATTCTGAACAAAAGAGATGGGCTTTTGTTCTGGGGTTTTGTTTGTTTTTTAAAGATAACTGAGTTAACTCCTTAAAACTGTAAGGTTTGGGGCTTCCTTATGGCTCAGTGGTGAAGAATCTGTCTGCCAATGCAGGAGACATGGGTTCCATCCCTGATCTACGAAGATCCCACATGCCTCAGAGCAACTAAGCCCATGTGCCATAGCTACTGAGCCTGTGAGCACGTGAGCCCAAGAGCCGCAACTAGGGTGCCCACATGCCAAAACTACTGAAGCCTGCAAACCCTAGAGCCTGTGCTTCCGCAAGAGAGGCCACCGCAGTGAGAAGCCTGTGCACCGCATCTAGAGAGCAGCCCTATTCTCAACACAACTAGAGAAAAGCCCCTGCAGCAACAGACACGGCACAGCCAAAAATGAATAAATAAATCTTAAAAAAAAAAAAACTGACATTTTAAAATTGGACCAATATCGTATAGGAACCTGGATTGTCAGGTCCATGAATCAAGGTAAGTTGCAAGTGGTCAAACAGGAGATGGCAAGAGTGAACGTCGACATTCTAGGAATCAGTGAACTAAAACGGACTGGAATGGGTGAATTTAACTCAGATGACCATTATATCTACTACTGTGGGCAAGAATCCCTTAGAAGAAATGCAGTAGCCATCATGGTCAACAAAAGAGTCAGAAATGCAGTACTTGGATGCAATCTCAAAAACGACAGAATGATCTCTGATCATTTCCAAGGCAAACCATTCAATATCATGGTAATCCAAGTCTATGCCCCAACCAGTAATGCTGAAGAAGCTGAAGTTGAATGGTTCTATGAAGATTTACAAGACCTTTTAGAACTAACACCCAAAAAAGACGTCCTTTTCATTATAGGGGACTGGAATGCAAAATTAAGAAGCCAAGAAACACCTAGAGTAACAGGCAAATTTGCCCTTGGAGTACAGAATGAAGCAGGGCAAGAGAATGCACTGGTCATAGCAAACATCCTCTTCCAACAACACGAGAGAAGACTCTACACATGGACATNATGATCTCTGTTTGTTTCCAAGGCAAACCATTCAATATCACAGTAATCCAAGTCTATGCCACAACCAGTTACACTGAAGAAGCTGAAGTTGAATAATTCTATGAAGACTTACAAGACCTTTTAGAGCTAACATACAAAAAAGATGTCCTTTTCATTATAGGGTATTAGAATGCAAAAATTTGAAGTCAAGAAATACCTGGAGTAACAGGAATATTTGACCTTGGAATACAGATTGAAGCAGGGCAAAGACTAATAGAGTTTTGCCAAGAAAATGCACTGGTCATAGCAAATACCCTCGTCCAACAACACAAGAGAAGACTCTACACATGGACATCACCAGATGGTCAACACCGAAATCAGATTGATTATATTCTTTGCAGCCAAAGATGGAGAAGCTCTATACAGTCAGCAAAAACAAGACCAGGAGCTGACTGTGGCTCAGATCATGAGCTCCTTATTGCCAAATTCAGANCACTGGTCATAGCAAATACCCTCGTCCAACAACACAAGAGAAGACTCTACACATAGACATCACCAGGTGGTCAACACCAAAATCAGATTGATTATATTCTTTGCAGCCAAAGATTGAGAAGCTCTATACAATCAACAAAAATAAGACCAGGAGCTGACTGTGGCCCAGATCATGAACTCCTTATTGCCAAATTCAGACTTAAATTGAAGAAAGTAGGGAAAGCCACTAGACCATTCAAGTATGACCTAAATAAAATCCCTTATGATTATACAGTGAAAGTGAGAAATAGATTTAAGGGCCTAGATCTGATAGAGTGCCTGATGAACTATGGAATGAGGTTCGTGACATTGTACAGGAGACAGGGATCAAGACCATCCCCATGGAAAAGAAATGCAAAAAAGCAAAATGGCTGTCAGGGGAGGGCTTACAAATAGCTGTGAAAAGAAGAGAAGTGAAAAGCAAAGAAGAGGACAGATATAAGCATCTGAATGCAGAGTTCTTTGTATTCAGTTAACATTAGCTCAATCAGGCATATCCTCAGACTAAGGCTTTTGCCCCAGTCCCTTCAGATCTCCTCACAGGTCTAGAGCCCTCACACTGAGCTTAACACCACCTTGGGTTCAAGGCCACAACCTTTGGAACCTATGTTAGTGGGGAATGTCCAAGAGGGAAATAGATATTCACTCATCCTCCTCCTCTCTGCCTCTTAACAGCTCTTCCTCTGTGCCTGTCTTCCACACCTCACTCTTCTCTGATTCCCAGGAAGAGATCTGGTGCAGTCAGCATGCTGTCCTCCAGATCACACACCCTACAGACAGGATGGATTCCCCAACAGCGCCCACAGAATGTTGACCAAGAAGAGCTGGGTGAGGCTGTACTGCCAGGTCTCTCTAAACAAGTCACAACACAAATTCCATGGCCAGTACATCCATTGGAAAAGTGCTCAATTATAAGGAGGGAGCACAGGGGTACTCTACTTCCTTCCAAGCGCCAAATCGCACCTCCTTTTATGCACACAGAGTCATGGACATTTTTGGGATAGTAGTGTCTCAATCAGTTCAACCTGTCCTAGCGCGATGCACTGGGAGGAGGAGAGGGTGGCAGCCATTGCTGAAGAGATGCTGCTCCTGGTGGATCTTCTCCCTGGAACAGAAGGCACATGAATCTTCCTGTTCCTCTAGTTGTGATAGGGAAGAGGACACAGCAATCTTTGGTAACTGCCTCACACAGTGGCTATCTCCTGCTCCCCAAATTCACCCCACATGAAGGGACCTCCCCCCCCAAATGACCTGGGATCCCTAAATGAATGCCATGCAAGAGGCTTGGGACTTGCTCATGGTAGAGGTGATGGAACAGAGGTTAGTGTGAAGCAGCAACAATTAAGGTGGCCGTTGTCACTGGGTGACATTGTCACTGAGCTCTGAAATCCTGGTTACGGGGCAGAGGTGCCTTGATGTCAGGACGCAGGCAGAGGGAGGGAAAGCATCGCAGGTGAGCTGAACTTGCTCAGGACCTTCTTTAAGTCTCTCTTGTGGAGACCAAAAGAGACACTCAAAGACCACACAAGGGTCATAGTATCCTTGAAAGGAGGGTCCTGGTCATGTTGCTGGAGGCTATGGAGAGAAAAACAGCCCATCCTCTAGGGTCTCATCCAAATGGCAGACTAAGCCCCAAATAGGCTGCGGCCTCTGTGACTGTGGGTGAGATCCCCCTTTCAGGTCACACTTGGCCTCTTCAATGGATACCTTTCTCGTAGACCCAGATCCCTGGGTCACCTTGTCTTCCATTACAGTGAACCTTCCACATGCCCTCTGATACCTAACATGCCTCCCCCAGTGCACACTCAACACTCTCCGCAGGAAGCACTTTCATTTAAAACCCTAAGATCGTGTTCCTACATCCTTACCCTGCTCCACCCCACCTCTGAATGAGACCTTTCCATATTACATTTTCATAGCCAAGGGGCAGCCACTGGCAATGAAATTTGGCAGTTTTCTTTGGTGATGTCTTTCAAGGTGATTTTTGTGTTTCTTTGTTTAAAGATATATCTGATAACATTTATTAATAAAGAGGAAAAATACAAAGTGTCTTCAGTAGGAGTCCCTATGATGCATGTGAGGTGAGGTGGTAGAATTTATTACCAGGGTCCCCCAGTCAGGAGGGTGCGTTCTTGAGGATGAAGTAAGGAAGACATGTTGACACCCTAGTTCTTAGTACCTAAGGATGTCATTTTGTATGGAAATAGAGTTTGTTCATACGTAGTTAACATGAGGTAATTAGGTTGGGCCTTAATGTGATATGATTGGTGTCCTTCAAAAGGAGGAAATCTTGACACAGACATGGACATACAAAGAGGGAAGATGATGTGACTAGAGAGTGAGAATGCCATATGCAGATACTGAGGTGATGAGCCTAAAATCAAGGAACACCAAAGATTGCAGCAAACACTAGAAGCAAGACCAAGGGAAGGATGGATTCCTCTTGTTATGGATTGAATGAATGACCTCCCACATTCATATGCTGAGGTCTTAACCACCAGTGTAGCTGTGTTTGGAGATGGGGTCTCTTAGGAAGAAACTGGACAAGGCGATGGCACCCCACTCCACTACTCTTGCCTGGAAAATCCCATGGACAGAGGAGCCTGGTAGGCTGTAGTCCATGGGGTCGCTGAGGGTCGTACACGACTGAGCGACTTCGCTTTGACTTTTCACTTTCATGCATTGGAGAAAGAAATGGCAACCCACTCCAGTGTTCTTGCCTGGAGAATCCCAGGGACAGGGGAGCGTGGTGGGCTGCCATCTATGGGGTAGCACAGAGTCGGACATGACTGAAGCAATGTAGCAGGAAGAAATTAAGGTTAGATGAGGTCTTAGTCATGGCCTGATAAGATCAGTGCCCTTATAATTTAGAAAGCATCACTAGGAACAAAGCTAGTGGAGATGATAGAATTCTAGTTGAGCTGTTTCATGTCCTTAAAGATGATATTCTGAAAGTACTNAGCACAGAGTCGGACATGACTGAAGCAATGTAGCAGGAAGAAATTAAGGTTAGATGAGGTCTTAGTCATGGCCTGATAAGATCAGTGCCCTTATAATTTAGAAAGCATCACTAGGAACAAAGCTAGTGGAGATGATAGAATTCTAGTTGAGCTGTTTCATGTCCTTAAAGATGATATTCTGAAAGTACTGACTGAATATGCCAGCAAATTTGGAAAACTCAGCAGTGGCCACAGGACTGGAAAAGCTCAGTTTTACATTCCAATTCCAAAGAAAGGCAGTGCCAAAGAATGCTCAAACTACCGCACAATTGCACTCATCTTACATGTTAGTAAGTAATGCTCAAAATTCTCCTAGCCAGGCTTTACCAATATGTGAACCATGAACTCCTTGATGTTCAAGCTGGTTTTAGAAAAGGCAGAGGAACCAGAGATCAAATTGCCAACATTCGCTGGATCATGGAAAAAGCAAGCGAGTTTCAGAAAATCATCTACTTCTGCTTTATTGAGTATGCCAAGCCTTTGACTGTGTGGATTCNAAATTTGGACAACTCAGCAGTGGCCACAGGACTGGAAAAGGTCAGTTTTCATTTCAATCCCAAAGAAAGTAAGGGGAATGCTTAAGTAAATTAAGGTAAATCGAATACCAAGCAATCATTTCAAAGAGGGAGCTCTAAACATACGTATGTAATTATCAGTAAGATGCAGAGATAGAAAATTTTAAGAGCATGATCCAGGAGATAGTTTGTAGTAAACCACCAATGATTTAAAGACAGGTATCCTGTTTCATCAGCTCAGACGGTAAAGCATCTGCCTGCAATGTGGGAGACCTGGGTTCGATTCCTGGGTCAGAAAAGTCCCCTGGAGAAGGAANATCAGTAAGATGCAGAGATAGAAAATTTTAAGAGCATGATCCAGGAGATAGTTTGTAGTAAACCACCAATGATTTAAAGACAGGTATCCTGTTTCATCAGCTCAGACGGTAAAGCATCTGCCTGCAATGTGGGAGACCTGGGTTCGATTCCTGGGTCAGAAAAGTCCCCTGGAGAAGGAAATGGCAATCCACTCCAGCACTCTTGCCTGGAAAATCCCATGGATGGAGGAGCCTGATAGGCTACAGTGGGGTCGCATAGAGTCAGACACGACTGAGCAACTTCACTTTCACTTTTCACTTTCATCCTGTTTCATCCTGTTCACATAGAAACTGAGGTTTGGATGGCTTATGTAGCTTTCAGGTAGACAGCAGAACCAGAACGACCTCCCGTCCACCAAGCCCTGCTCAGTTATTTTCAGTTATCCTGAATAAGAGGTGCTTCCTCCCTGCCACCCCCTTGCCCATCCCCCCTTACCACTGGACCTTTGCTTATGCCCTTCCCTTGGCTGAAAACTTCCTTCTTCTCTCTCTCCTCTCTTTCTAGTTGATTTCTACTCATTCTCCAGATCTCAGTTTAAATCTCTTTTCTTCCTAAATGTTCACTACACTAGGTTTCCCTTCTCAAATCTATTTTTTGGGGGTTGGAGGGGCTGAGAAAAGGGAGGGATACAGAGAGAAGGCTTCCAAGCAGAGATGGAGGCTTAAGGTCATGCCACTTGCTTTTTTGTTTTTTCACTTATTTTTTATTTTTGGCTGCTCTGAGTCTTCTTTGCTGTGCATGGGCTTTCTCTAGTTGCGGCGAGCGAGAGTTACTCTCTGGTTGCAGTGCACAGTCTTCTCAATGCAGTGGCTTCTCTTGTTGTGGAGCACAGACTCTAGATCACAGGCTCAATCGTTGTGGCCCACGGCTTAGTTGCTCCAGGGCATGTGGAATCTTCCTGGACCAGGGACTGAACCGGTGTCACCTGCATTGGCAGGCGGATTCTTAACCACTGGACCACCAGGGAAGTCCATGTCCCCTTCTTGAGGGCAGACCACTTCTAGTGCCTGGTTCATACTGGAGTATAAAGGTCCAGCCTCTGCAGCCCAGTTCAGTTCAGTCGCTCAGTCACTTCCAACTCTTTGCGACCCCATGAATCGCAGCACACCAGGCTTCCCTGTCCATCATCAGCTCCACTCTGCAACCCAACCTGGGACAATTCTGTGGAATCCTGTCAACTTCACAGCTTTCTGATTGGTAGGCTGAGGACTTTCAGGAACCCAGCTTCCCCCTCCCCCTCCCCATCTTCCTCCCTAGGTGTTGATCCCAAGTGCTCTTCTAATCAACTTCGTAGTAAAGTGGCTCTCAGAGAAACTGCCACTAAATCCCAGAGAACAGTGATAGATCGGAATGCCCTTGGTCCCCTACCTTCCCACATTCTCTGATGACTCCTCACTCGGCAATTCCAGAGTTTAGGGCGTTCCCTGCATTGCACCTGGAGAGTGGTAGGTGACACTCATCCTCAGAACTCCCCAGAATTCCCCCACCAGCACCATCACTGTGGCAGTTCCACCTACACAACCTGAACTGAGACTCTTTGTTCCACATCTGGTGTCCACGCTGGACTGTTTTGCAGGACAGAAACCTTGCCTACCTTGCTCCTCCCTGGTAGAATAATGTTTGTAGAATGGCTGAACGAATGAAATCCTGCAAGACTGCTCATTTTACAAATGAAACTGTTTCAGAGAATTAACTGATCCAGAGAAACTGACTATGAGTGGTGGAGACTGAATGCAACCCAGCCCGCCTCTTCCAGAGGGACTGAAGTGAAGTGAAATCGCTGTCGTGTGCAACTCTTTGCGACCCCATGTACGGTAACCTACCAGGCTCCTCTGTCCATGGGATTTTCCAGGCAAGAGTGATGGAGTGGGTTGCCATTTCCTTCTCCAGGGGATCTTCCCAATCCAGGGACTGAACCTGGGTCTCCTGCATTGCAGCTTTACCATCTGAGCCACCAGGGAAGCCACCAGAGGGACTAAGAACATGGAAACTATGGAGATCAGAGGTCCAGATTTCTCACTGTGGCATATACATAGTTCTCACATTGGAACGTTGTCATGTATGGGATTCTAAAATGAAATTTGGGGGGTATGAGATGAGGCAGTGGCAAGTAACGTCAGTCCTTTAAAGGAAGTAAAACAGACCTGCCAGGTAAAATGACATTCTCATGCCACTGCCAACAGGACATTTTTGGAGGAATGAGTGATAAATTACCCAATACTTTGTTTACCAAAAGGTTTTATGATTAAGGAATTCTTAAGGTAACTTGCAGTCATGTCCTATCAGAGGATCTCAGTAGGTTGAGTTCCAAAGATTAAGTGTCAGGACTTCTCACGTGGTCCAGTGGCTAAGATGCCAAGCTCCCAATACAAGGGGCCTAGGTTCAACCCCTGATAAGGGAACTAAATCCCACATGCCACAACTAAGACCCCACATGCCACAACAAAGATCAAAGATACCGCATGCTGCAACTAAAACCCAGCATAGTCAAATAAATAAAAATAAATATTAAAAAAGAAGGATTTAGTGCCCTGGACCAAGGTTTAGTTACCTCCCTCCTGGTAGGTGCCTTTTCTTCGGAAATGCAAGAAAGGCTGTCTAGAGAATGGGGCTGAGGTGGGGAGCACAGATGGAATTTTACAAATTGGAGGCAGCTACTTTATAGACACACAGACAAGTCAAGGCAACTTTTGAAAATATGACTTGCCTGCACATAAGCCATTCACAGCCCCAAAGACTATGGCATCTGAACCTAAGCTGCTGAGTCAAAGGGATGAGTCTGAATGCCAGGGGATTCAAATTCTTTCCTGACTTACAAAGGAGTAAAACAGCTACTGTCTTTATCTGCAATATTTTTGCACCAGACACAGTGTTAAAAATAGAAGTGGCTGTTATTTCGCATCTCTTCTAGACCGTTGAGATATTTTCTGTGTATCATATAATTGAATCCTCACATTATCCAGGAGGTAAGTACTATTGTTATCCTAATTGAAAGAGATGAGGAAACCAAGGCTTCAGGAGGCAAAGTGACCTGCCTGGGTCACACAGCTGGACCAAGACTTGACCGTTCAGTCTGATGCAAAGTCCAAGTGTTGCCCAACAATGTTTGTGTGCTTGAAGCACAATAGGGCCAACAAACCAAAACACTGGAGTTCAGTGAACCAAGTGAGGCTCATGCTCAAAAACCTTGAATTCCCCACTGGTTTGGGGGAGGAAGTTTATAGGTGAAATTTGGGGTGAGGGCTGCAGGATGTATGACTTTCTTCTGATTGGTTGCTGGTGAGGTTACAGGGCAGTGCTCCAGGAATCTTGTGTCTGTCCTTGAATGACCATCCTCCACCTGTGTGGGGGCCATAGTTCTGCAGAACTCATAGATATTGTTACATATATTCCTTGAGGAGGAACCAGAACCCTGCCCCAAGGCTGCACTAATATTTCTTGGCTGTTCCTCCTGTGTTTCTGTATTCCCTCCCTTCCCAGATTAGTAACTATTTGAAAAGATCTAAGAAATGACCAAAGCAGGTTGTTTATAGACCCTTTAAAAAAAGAAACATGTTAAGGTTACACACTTTCAAGCTTTTTGTTAATATTCGTGGAGAAGATTTTTAAGATTTGTATTTGTTCTTGACAAGTACAGGCTTTCCTAGTGATTCACTTGGTAAAGAATCTGCCTGGGATGCAGGAGATCCAGGTTCAATCCCTGAGGGTTGTGGGGGCGGGCAAGATTTCCTGGAGAAGAGAATGGCAACTTACTCCAGTATTCTTGCCTGGAGAATTTCGGAGAGGAGCTTGGTGGGCTACTACTGTCCATGGAGTTAAGAAGAATTGGCACAGGAGATGACTTTGACAAGTACATTGACCCCCAAACAACACAGGTTTGAAATGCACAGGTCCATGTCCTGGATAGGACCACACGATCTGTGGTTGGCTGAATCCGTGGATGGGAAACTGCAGGGGCCGAGGGATGAGTGTAAAGTTATACATGGATTTTCGGTTTCATGGAGGGTTGGTGCTCCTAATCCCGGCATTGTTCAAGGGTCAACTGTAATCTCAAGGAGGCTGTGATCTAGAATTTGGGCAAGAGAGCCCTTTCAGCAGTTTATTTTTAAAAGACCTCAAAAGTAAAGTAGGGAATTCCCTGGCAATTCAGTGATTAGGTCTTGACACTTTCACTACCTGGATTCAGTCCTGGTTGAGGAACTAAGATCCATCAGGCTGGGCAGCACGTCATAAATAAACGAAATAGACGCTCTCTTCAGGTGACTTCCCTGATAGCTCAGTTGGTAAAGAATCTGCCTGAATGCAGAAGACCCCGCTTGTATTTCTGGGTTGGGAAGATCCACTGGAAAAGGGAAAGGCTACCCACTACAGTATTCTTGGGCTTCGCTGGTGGCTCAGATGGTAAAGAATCCGCCTGCAATGCAGGCAACCTGGGTTCGATCCCTGGGTTGGGAAGCTCCCCTAGAGAAGGGAAAGGCTACCTACTCCAGTATTCTGACCTGGAGAATTCCATAGACTATAGTCCATGGGGTTGCAAAGAATCCGACACAACTGAACGACTTTCACTCATTCAGTCTCAAGCAAGTGTGGGCATGGTTTTAGATACCACCTGGGTATTTATATTTCGAAGACACGATTCGGTTTACATCTTCAAGGGATATAGAGACAATGCAAGTTTTCTCCTAGGAGTGTAATTGTCTATAATCAGAAGTCTAGAGGAATTATTATTAATGGTTTTCCTTGTTTCTGAGTGTACAATCAACCTCAGGCCAATTCACTTTAGAGGAGACAGCCTCTAATATCATATCCATCTAATCTTGACTGTCAGCCTTCAGCTGAGCTATTTCCTGGTCATTTTTAGAAAGGCCTGGGAAAAGTTCTGGTCATCTGTTTCCTTTGTGAAAGGGAAAGTGGGTTTCGACCAGGGGTCCATAGATCCAAAAGTTCTAGAGGATCAGGGACATGCTGTTGGGGATAAGAAGTGTGTAAGAGGAGGGGATAGGAGATTTAGGTCAGATTTGGTTTTTAATTTGTCTCAAATTTATTTTCTGTTCTTTCACCTTATTAAGAGAGTCCCAAAGGCTGGCCATTATATTTCTTTGTATCCATTTTTTAGTCCCCACCCCCCAACCACGGGTACCAATGAGACCATTGTTTTAAGAGGAGAAAATTTTTAATTTAGAGGTTTTTGCTATTCAAAAGATTCATTGTCTGGTGAGTAAGCTTTTCTTAATAGCAACTCAACCCAATAAGCCTTTTACGGCTTCATGGTGGATGCAAGAAGAGTGCAAAAGATAGAGGTTTCACAAGACCCAGGAAGTTCATTCCCAAAGAGAATCTGAGAAAGCAAAGCAAAAGCTCAGCCAGGCAATGGGACAGCTCTCTCCATCACCCCGTTGTATTGGCTCTTGACAACACTCTTACAAATGCATCCCTGGTACCCTTGCAACTCTGATTTCCCACCTAGGACAGCACTGCAGGGTTGTGGTTATCTACATCAGTTCAGTTCAGTCACTCAGTCGTGTCTGACTCTTTGTGACCCCATGAATTGCAGCACGCCAGGCCTCCCTGTCCATCACCAACTCCCGGAGTTCACTCAGACTCACGCCCATAGAGTCAGTGATGCCATCCAACCATCTCATCCTCAGTCGTCCCCTTCTCCTCCTGCCCCCAATCCCTCCCAGCATCAGAGTCTTTTCCAATGAGTCAACTCTTCGCATGAGGTGGCCAAAGTACCGGAGCTTCAGCTTCAGCACCATTCCTTCCAAAGAAATCCCAGGGCTGATCTCCTTCAGAATGGACTGGTTGGATCTCCTTACAGTCCAAGGGACTCTCAAGAGTCTTCTCCAACACCACAGTTCAAGTCTCTGTTAAAATGCAGACCTGGGTGTAAATGCCAGATAGTTACAGGGCTTTGGGCAAATTGCTCTACTTCTCTGAACATTAATTTTCTCATCCTTAAAAAGGAAATGAATAATATACCCCCTTCCTGGGATGTTGGCTACAAATTAGCTAATACAAGATAAGCACTCAGCAGTTTTTTAGAAAACTGTTTTTATTCTTTAGTAATTGGAAAAAAAATCAACTAATACAGAAAAAATGTTTAATCAGCTGGAAAGGTGAGAGACACTGGGTGACCCCTAAGAGAACTGGAGGCTCCTCTGGGAGGAAACCTGGGAAGGGTGAGAAGGAGCACTGTGGACCAGAACAAGCCCCCACCACCCATGTGAGACAGGTTATGCCACCTTCGGAGATGCTGAAGTGTCTCAGGTATGAAACCAAATTCCAGTTCTCTTAGCCTGGCCCTGGGGAGGAGATACTGGGATGTGTGGGGAGGAATGTGGGTGATACGGCCATCTTTTACTAGAGGAACTGATTTTATTTTCAAATATACTTTCTTACAAAGAAACACAAACAAACTAAGACACATTCAACAAGGATGACAAATATTAGTACCAATTATACCAGAAAAAAAAAAAAAACCCTACATCTAGTCTTGGGTAGTTTTACTTATTTGGAGTAACCTACATTCAGTGGCACTAATTACACAGTAACTGTAACTAACATGAAACCGAAGAGTTGTAACTTTCCACAACTGCATGGACTTGGGCCTTTCTGGCTGAGTACATCTTCAAAAAACAGGATTCCCACCTCAGAACGAGGCCAATGAAATCTGTAAAGGAGTAAACCTCTGAAATAGTGACTCAGAATACCTTACAGCTGACAGATGACAAGCAGGACCTGTTAGTTATAAAGCAGTTGTAACTGTTTTATAGTTATATACACTTATATTTATTATATATATATATATAGTAGTTATATATATAATGTATATTTTTCCAGTAGTCATGTATGGATGTGAGAGTTGGACTATAAAGAAAGCTGAGTACTGAAGAATTGATGCTTTTAAACTGTGCTTTGGAGAAGACTCTTAAGAGTCCCTTGGACTGCAAAGAGATCAAACCAGTCCATCTTAAAGGAAGTCAGTCTTGAATATTCATTGGAAGGACTGATGTTGAAGCTGAAACTTCAATCCTTTGGCCACCTGATGCAAAGAACTGACTCACTGGAAAAGACCCTTATGCTGGGAAAGATTGAAGGCAGGAGGAGAAGGGGATGACAGAGGATGAGATAGCTGGATGGCATCACCGACTCTCGATGGACAAGTTTGAGCAAGCTTCAGGAGTTGGTGATGGACAGGGAAGCCTGGTGTGCTGCAGTTTGTGGTGTTCCAAAAGGTCAAATATGACTGGGTGACTGAACTGAACTGATAGTTATAACTTGAATCAGTGCCTGGTGTGTCAGACGGGTAGAGAAGGAAATGGAAACCTACTCCAGTATTCTTGCCTGGAGAATCCCACGGACAGAGGAGCCTGGTGGACTATAGCCTATGAGGTCGGTGTCAGATGGGAGAGTAGAGGGACTCTGGCAGGCCAGGTGGTTTGGATAAGCATCGTTGACTTCTAAACACTGACAGCAAGATGACTTCTGATATGTAATCTTAGATTAATTTTACAGGTAAATGAAAAAGGCCAGTAATCATCCACTAAGATTAGTAAACAGCACTCAAAATTTTCCTGCATGAGGAAGCTCTGCAGCCATTTCCCAAGACGAAGCACCCAGATGTTTTCTTTCTTTTTTTGTTTATGAAAATACCCACAGCATGTGGAATCCAGTTCCCCTACCAGAAATTGAATTGATACCCCTTGCATTGGAAGCACAGATTGTCAACCACTGGACTGCCAGGGAACGCCCAGATTTTTTCTTCTTTTCTCTGGCTTGCAGAGCTCCTTTCACGCCCATTTCAAAAACCTTCCTCCCTCCATCTTTGCTCTTTGCTGCACACCCCATGTATCTCAAAACACCAATCCTGTTTGCCATGCTTTCGTCTTGCTCTAGTTTTCTGACTCTTGCTGTATCTTGGTTGGCTCCCACTTACTGTACTTATCTTTCCAGAGAAGGATCTCAAGCAGGATAATGGGTCCATTGGAACAGAAATGCTTGGCTTCTGGAGTGCATTTTTGTGAGATGTTTTTCTGATGAATATCTGATGTTTCCTGATAAATGTCCTTTTATCAGGGCTACCAACAGAGAGACATATCAGTACAACATCAGCATCCAGGTAGGAGAGGGGCCTTAGGTGACCACTGTCCTCCTGCCCACCGGGTCCCATAAAGCCAAGTCTACCTGCTTTTTACCCAACTTAATATCTGCCACATGGTTCTCAAATACCATGAGTGCACATGCTTCTGGGAACTGGTCCTTGCTAAACACAGTGCCAGGGCACACTGTCCAATGAGGAAGATAGCAATTAATCAAATACCTAATTACAAACTGAACAGGTACTATAATAACAGCAGCAGCAACAAAATGTAAGAGAGACAACAGGGGCCACACCCTGGACTGGGGAGGTAGTTAGGGAATGCTTCTGTCTCAGACATTCTGGAACACTCTATCCTAAAACCTAGTGACTTAAAACAACTATAGTCATTTATTTTGCCCACAAAGCTCCAATTTGAGCAGAATTCAACGTGGCCGCCAAGTCTGGGCTCCACATGGCATCGTCTGGGGCAGCTTGACTGGGATGGGAAAGTACAGCTTATTTTTTCCTAAGGATATAAATTACATACTAAACAATCCACCATTTCAAACTATACAGCTGAGAAGTTTTTTTGGTGTATTCATAAGGTTGTACAGCCATCATCACTACCTAATTCCAGGACATTCTCATTTCCCTAAAAAGAAATCCTGTACTCATTGGCAGTCACTGCCCAATGCTTCCCTCTCCCCAGCCCCAGGCAATCACTACTCTACTTTGTGTCATCAATGAAAATAATCAATGAACAATGTATAATAAGAATAGACATGAACTGGGACAAACTTCAGGAGATGGTGAGGGACAGGGAGGTGTGGAGTGCTGCAGTTCATGGTGTCGCAAAGAGCTGGACACAGCTGGGCGACTGAACAACGACAAAAATAAGAAGAGAAAAGAGCTTTATTTGAGCCAAACTGAGGACCAGTCTGGAAGCCTGATTCACAGATGACTCTGAGAAACTGCTCCAGGGCAGGATGGTTTCCAGGACAGTTTTGTATCATGTTAGAACAAAGACATTAAACAAGTCAGGGATACATTTCAAGGGAAAAAGAAACACGTATGTCAGCACTATACAGTGAGTCAGCATGACCTTGGCACCTGGGAAGGCCGTCTTATCATCAAAGGAGGACAAGCATTGGCATCTCAAGAAGAGAGAAATTTAATCTTTATTTTTAACATAGACATTCTTTTTTTTAATCACAATGCTTTTAATTATTTAGCTTCTTACAGTACTCACATAATGGAAACTGACAAATCCATGTTGTTGCTGTTTAGTTGCTAAGTCAAGTCTGACTCTTTTGCAACCCCATGGACTGTAGCCTGCCAGGCTCCTCTCTATCCATGTGATGTCCCAGGCAAGAATACTGGAGTGGGTTGCCATTTCCTTCCCCATACCATGAACATTCTTTAGTTTTGGTCAACATGTCCTTTTCTCTAGTAATTAAAGCAGATGTACAAGGTATGTTTGATAGGCCACAAGCAGACTAAAATGTTAACATAAAATTCAGGTTAACTCATAAATTGGGGAATGATATATACACACTACTGTATATAAAATAGATAACAGGTAAGGATCTACTGTATAGGACAGAGAACTGTACTCAATAACCTATATGGGAAAAGAATCTCAAAAAGAGGGGATATATGCATAACCGATTCTTTGCTATACACCTGAAACTAACACAACATTGTAAATCAACTATACTGCAATAAAAATTAAAGAAAAAGAAACTTCAAGTTAACATGTATAAACCAGAATGACTTCTGTATATTTCAATATGTGACAATTTCTCATCACTGTTTCTGTAGATATTCATAACTGGACATTTCATATAAATGGAAGAATCCAAAACGCAGCCTTCGGTGTCTGGCTTCTGTCCCTTGATGCTGTCAAGGTTCTGGAGGATTCTCTTGAAGATGGCTGACTCACCTGGCCTGCTCATTGGTGCTGGCTGAGAGCTGGGAGTTTAGTGAGGGACGTGGGCTGATCCTAGCTCCTCTCTGTCAGGGCCCTTTTGCTTCCTTATGGCATGACAACTGGGTTCTAAAAGTGAATGTCCCCCAAGAGACAGGCAGAGAATCAGGCAGACTTTTCATGTTTTGTGACTAAATTTCAAAGTCACATAATGTCACTTTGATACTTGTCTTGTCACCATCAAAATCTTGGCTTTCTCTCCCCACCAAAGCCAAATAAAAACATTCGGAGACAGAGTTTGGAGGAAATAGGAAGATGGCTTTGATCCTCAGCTGTCCAAGGAGAAAACACTGCAGACTAGTGCCTCAAGAACTGTGCCGCACTCCATGGGGGATCTGAGGGGATCATATAGATGGGGCTAAGAGTCTGGAGTATGTGATAAGGAGCCAAGTAGGAAAGACCTTGCATTCTTCGTTTTGAATTGTTTCCAAATAGTCATAGTTGATGTCAGGTAACACGGCAACTGGATATGGCAGTCCCATAGCCTGGTTATTATTTACATTTGTCTCTGGTTGATTGTTCTGTAGCATTTGTGTCTGAAATCCAGAAAGCTACAGGAGTGGTGTGCAAAGGGAGCTTGGAGGAGGTAAGCACCAGGTACAGGATGTAATTATCGTAGAGTTAAAGGGCAACAGGCGCAGGATGTATTAATAACTCACGCAGAGTTAGGAGGCTATAGGTGCAGGATGTCGGAGAAGGCGATGGCAGCCCATTCCAGTCCTCCTGCCTGGAAAATCCCATGAGCAGAGGAGTCTGGTAGGCTTCAGTCCATGGGGTCGCTAAGAGTCAGACACGACTGAGCGACTTCACTTTCATCTTTCACCTTCATGCATTGGAGAAGGAAATGGCAACCCACTCCAGTGTTCTTGCCTGGAGAATCCCAGGGATGGGGGAGCCTGCTGGGTTGCCGTCTATGGGGTCGCACAGAGTCAGACACAACTGAAGTGACTTAGCAGTAGCAGTAGCAGGTGCAGGATGTAATTTACATAGTGTCAGGTTAGTCTGGGGAAAAGCAAACCTAGTTACAGACTACAGATTCAGTTCAGCTCAGTTCAGTTGCTCAGTCACGTCTGACTCTTTGCAACCCCACGGACTGCAGCACGCCAGGCCTCCCTGTCCATCACCAGTTCCCAGAGTTTACTCAAACTCATGTCCATCGAGTCTGTGATGCCATCCAACCATCTCATCCTCTGTCGTCCCCTTCTCCTCCCGCCTTCGATCTTTCCTAGCATCAGGGTCTTTTCCAGTGAGTCAGTTCTTTGCATCAGGTAGCCAAAGTATCAGAGTAAAACTAGGGAGGCCTCCCCGGTGGATCAGTGGTAAAGAATCTGCCTGCCAGTGCAGAGACATGGGTTCAATCCCTGGTCCAGTAAGCTCCCACATGCCATGGAACAACTAAGCCTGTGCACCACAACTACTGAGTCCATGTGCCTAGAGCCTGTGCTCTGCAACAAGAGAAACTACCACAGTGAGAAGCCCACACACCCCAACAAAGAATACCCCTGTACACTGCAAACTAGAGAAAGGCCCATGCAGCAACGAAGACCCAGCACAGCCAAACATAAATGAAAAAAAATTATTTTAAAGTAAATCTAGGGGTGATTTGCTCTTTCAGGCGCGTCTGTGCTTATTCTCTGGCCTAGTCACTGTTCCCTTTTTGTTGCTGGACTTGAGTCTCATTGGCCCTGCCTGGGTCATATGTCCAATCCTGAGCCATTCAGTGAGGCAGGTGGGGGTGTGTGGAATGTCCTAATTGGGCAGAATGGGGTCTTGAGTCCACCCCTGCGGCCCTACTGAAAGGGGCAGGTGGGGGAGTAAACTCTCCCCCAGTGGTCCTAATTGGATGTTGTCGTTCTGAGGAAATGGAAATAAAAAACCCAACCCGCATTGCTTTTTGGTCCTTTTCACTGCAACAGTCTCAAACTCACCTAGATTCAAGGGAAAAGAACACAGACCACACTTTTCAATGAACGGATTGCCAAGGACACGTGAGAAGAGTGTGTGCCGTGGAAGACGTTAACTGTGGCCATATTTGGATAATAACAGCCACAGTTTCCCTGAGGAAGTGTGATGTTTGCACTGCAAGCTGAAAGGTAAGTAGGTGTTAACTAGGCACAGTGGTGGAAGAGCATTCCAGGAACGTGGGATGGCATTTAGAAAGGCCCTGAGGTGGAGCACTGAGCACATTTGAGGAAGAGAAAGCAGGTCCAAGTACCAGAGGCAGAGAGATGAGAGACACAAAGTGAAGGTGAAGGGGCTGATCATACAGGATTTTGTTTGTCCTGTGCTTTAAGTGATGCTGTTTCTGCTTAGCTTCCCTTGTCTATTCTTCCAGAAGAGACAGCATCCTGAAGTACCAACAGTGTACAGTTTACTCCCCCACCCACCCCTTTCAGTAGGGCTGGAATGGTGGACTCAAGACCCAGTTCTGGCCAATGAGGACATTCCGCACACCTCCACCAGCCTCAGTGATTGGCTCAGGAGTGGACATGTGACCCAGGCAGGGCCAATGAGACTCAAGTCCAAAGCATTCCTGTCCTGGGGTGACTGGACAAGGGATACACTCTGTTTCTGGGGTTGCTGGGTAGGATATAGCTGGAAGTGCCTGTGTCATCTTTGACTCTGAGTGAGAAGAACCTGATTGAGAATGACACTGATAACCAAAAATCAGCCAGTTTTAAACCCAGCAAAATGGGTTTATCTGGGAAAAGCAAAAAACTGATCTTGAATCGTGAACTTCCAGATGTTCAAGCTGGTTTTAGAAAAGGCAGAGGAACCAGAGATCAAATTGCCAACATCTGCTGGATCATGGAAAAAGCAAGAGAGTTCCAGAAAAATTTCTATTTCTGCTTTATTGACTATGCCAAAGCCTTTGACTGTGTGGATCACAATCAACTGTGGAAAATTCTGAGAGTGATGGGAATACCAGACCACCTGACCTGCCTCTTGAGAAACCTGTATGCAAGTCAAGAAGCAACAGTGAGAACTGGACATGGAACAGTAGACTGGTTCCAAATAGGAAAAGGAGTACGTCAAGGCTGTACATTGTCACCCTGAGTATTTAATTTATATGCAGAGTACATCATGAGAAATGCTGGGCTGGAGGAAGCACAAGCTGGAATCAAGATTGTGGGGAGAAATATTAATAACCTCAGATATGCAGATGATACCACCTTTATGGCAGAAAGTGAAGAGGAACTAAAAAGCTTCTTGATGAAAGTGAAAGAGGAGAGTGAAAAAGTTGGCTTAAAGCTTAACATTCAGAAAACTAAGATCATGGCATCTGGTCCCATCACTTCATAGCAATAGATGGGGAAACAGTGTAAATAGTGGCTGACTTTATTTTTGGAGGGTCCAAAATCACTGCAGATGGTGATTGCAGTCATGAAATTAAAAGACGCTTACTCCTTGGAAGGAAATGTATGACCAACCTAGACAGCATATTCAAAAGCAGAGACATTACTTTGCCAACAAAAGTCTGTCCAGTCAAGGCTATGGTTTTTCCAGTGGTCATGTATGGATGTGAGAGTTCAACTTTAAAGAAAGCTGAGCACCAAAGAATTGATACTTTTGAACTGTGGTACTGAAGAAGACTCTGGAGAGTCCCTTGGACTGCAAGGAGATCCAACCAGTCCCATCCTAAAGGAGATCAGTCCTGGGTGTTCGTTGGAAGGACTGATGTTGAAGCTGAAACTCCAATTCTCTAGCTACCTGATGCAAAGAGCTGACTCATTTGAAAAGACCCTGATCCTGGGAAGGATTGAGGGCGGGAGGAGAAGGGGACGACAGAGGATGATATGGTAGGATGGCATCACCAACTCAATGGACAGGGTTTGGGTAAACTCCGGCAGCTGGTGATGGACAGGGAGGCCTGGGGTGCTGCAGTCCATGGGGTCGCAAAGAGTCGGACATGACCGAGCGACTGAACTGAACTTCAAGACTTGCAATCTATGGCAAACCACAGGCATATGCGGAAAACAAATGAAGCAAGCCTGCTTTTATAGGGGAAAGTTGGTTGGGGGCGAGGAGTGGGAGATGCTGTTCTAAATGAAAGTTCATTGGAGGGAAGAAAGTGGTAACGACTTCTCATTGGCTGAGCTGTGATGTTTCCCATTGGCTGGACTTTCGCTGAGCAAGGAGACTTGCTTCCCTTGGGCTAGTAAAGTACTTGCATTTCCTGTCTGGGAGTGCAAGGATGTACCCTATTCCTACGGGGCAGGGAAATGAAGGTCAGTGAATGTAGGAAATGGCAGCCCTCTCCAGTATTCTTGCCTGGAGGATCCCGTGGACAGGGGAGCCTGGTGGGCGGCTGTCCATGCGGTCACACGGAGTCGGACACGAGTGAAGCAACTTAGCATGCATGCATGCATTGGAGAATGAATGAAGTGAGTGAGTGAAGTCGCTTAGTCGTGTCCGACTCTTTGCGACCCCATGGACTTGTAGCACACCAGGCTCCTCCATCCATGGAATTTTCTAGGCAAGAGTACTGGAATGGGTTGCCATTTCCTTCTCCAGGGGATCTTCCCGACCTGGGGATCGAACCAGGTTTCCCGCGTTGCAGGCAGACGCTTTACCGTCTGAGCCACGGCAACCCACTCCAGTGTTCTTGTCTGGAGAATCCCAGGGATGGAGGAGCCTGACAGGCTGCCGTCTATGGGGTCGCACAGAATCGGACATGACTGAAGCGACTTAGCAGCAGCAGCAGCAGCAGCAGCAGCAGCGGCAATGGCGGCGGCGGCAGCATGTAAATGAAGGTCATTGTATGCAAATAATGGTGAGTGGTAATATGTGAGAGTTTTCTTTGAAGGTCATTACCTCCTCTAATTTTAGTTGAGGTTTCCTTTATCAGTTTTCAACGCGAACAAACAGAAAAGCAGTACCAAGTGATGTGTGCCTGTTAAGTCGCTTCAGTCCTGTTGATATCTTTGGGACTCCATAGACTGTAGCCTACCAGGCTCCTCTGTCTATGGAATTCTCCAGACAAGAATCCTGGAGTGGGTTGCCATTTCCTTCCCCAGGGGATCTTCCCGACCCAGGGATAGAACTTGCATTTCTTATGTCCCCTGCATTGCAGATAGATTGTTTACCACTAACACCACCTGCGAAGCCCACGAGCTTCTGGACCACGATTAAAGCCAGATTTTCCACTGGGCATTTTTTTTTTTTTTCCTTCTTCTTCTTTTTTTTTTTCCTGGCATGCCATGCAGCATGCAGGATCTTAGTTCCTGACCAAGGATGGAACCTGTGTTCCTTGCAGTGGAAGCTGGAAGTCTTAACCACTGGACCTCCAGGGAACTCCCACCATTGGACATTTTAGATACAAGTCAATACTGTTTGGTTTAAGGTGATTTTAACTTTAATCACTTGCAACCAAGAGTCCTGTTTAAATTCAGTTAGGATTTTGGTTGTCCCGCTGCTTACCCTTCCTGGAATGCTCCAGTACTTCATTTGGCCTCTTCCTGAACTTTGTGTTTGTGATCAATAACTTTTTTTTAATTGCTTCTCCATCTCAATGACAAATTAAATTTGAGATTCAGAGACATTCTTCAGAATATTTATAAGAACAGTTGTATACAACATGTGTAAATTTTCCTTCTTGAGTAAAAATAATATGTAATAAAGCCAATTGTCTTGTTGTCTGTGGTCAATCAAATAGGAAATACATGACAGTTTATGGGGCAGTTTAAAATGTCCAAATATTATGTCCCTGAAGGTTTTGTCTAGATTAAGGATCTCCCTCAGTCCTTTTCAGAGGACAGATGGATCTTGAACATATTTGAGCAAATTTTTCAGAGTAAACTGGAGAACATGTCAAATCAGCAGCTGTCTGTCTGATTTATTTTCACCCCACTTCTTACCCACTCCACTAAAGCAAAACAAAAAAATTCTCCTGATTGACAAGACTTTAAAAATCGAAGTGAAGTTGATTTAAAATATTGTGTTAATTTCAAGTTACAGCAGTGACTCTGTTTTATACGTATATAATTTTTCAAATTCTTTTCCCTTGTATGTGCATATGTGCTAAATCACTTCAGTCGTGTCTGACTCTTTGCGACCCCATGGACTGTAACCTGCCAGGCTCCTCTGTCCATGGGATTTTCCAGGCAAGAACACTAGAGTGGGTTGTCATTTCCTTCTCCAAGGGGTCCTCCCAAACCAAGGATTGAACCTGGGTCTTCTGTATTGTGGGCAGATTCTTTACCGGCTGAGCCACAAAAGAAGTATTATGAATAATGGTATTGTAAACATTTGTGTACATGTTAGTGTTTTGAACACCTGTTTTCAATTCTCAGGCACATACGGAGGCATGGTAATTCTCTGTTTACTTTTTTGAAGAACTGTCAAAATTTTTTTTATTTAAAAAAATATTTTTTGTGACATGCCTCATGAGAGTCAAGTTCCCCAACCAGGGATTGAACCCAGGCTCTTGGCAGTGAGAGTGTAGAGTCTTAATCACTGGACTGCAAGAGAATTCCCTGTTTTCCATAGAGGCTACACTATTTTACGTTCCATCAGCAAGATGTGTTTGTGCTCCGATTTCACAAATTGTGCTCCGATTTTGGTCAAAGAGGATGTTGTTATTTTCCATTCATTTATATTATCGTTGTCCTAGTGAGTTCAGTTCAGTTCAGTCACTCAGTCGTGTCCGACTGTTTGTAATTGCATGGACTGCAGCATGCCAGGCTTCTCTGTCCATTACCAACTCCTGGAGCTTGCTCACTCATGTCCATTGAGTCAGTGATGCCATCCAGCCATCGCACCCTCTGTCATCCCCTTCTCCTCCTTTCTCAGTCTTTCCCAGCATCAGGGTCTTTTCTAATGAGTCACCTTTTTGCATCAGGTGGCCAAAGTATTGGAGTTTCAGCTTCAACATCAGTCCTTCCAATGAACACCCAGGACTGATCGCCTTTAAGATGGACTGGTGGGATCTCCTTGTAGGCCAAGGGACTCTCCAGAGTCTTCTCCAACACCATAGTTCAAAAGCATCAATTCTTCATTGCTCGGCTTTCTTTATAGCCCAACTCTCACATCCATACATGAGTACTGGAAAAACCACAGCTTTGACTAGATGGACCTTTGTTGGCAAAGTAATATCTCTGCTTTTTAATATGCCGTCTAGGTTGGCCATAGCTTTTCTTCCAAGGAGCAAGCATCTTTAAATTTCATGGCTGCAGTCACTATCTGCAATGATTTTGGAGCCCAAAATAATAAAGTCTGTCACTGTTTCCATTGTTTCCCCATCTATTTACCGTGAAGTGATGGGACCGGATGCCATGATCTTCCTTTTTTGAATGTTGAGCTTTAAGCCAACTTTTTCACTCTCCTCTTTCAGTTTCATCAAGAGCCTCCTTAGTTCTTCTTTGCTTTCTTGCATTAAGGTGGTGTCATCTGCATATCTGAGGTTATTGATATTTCTCCCAGCAATCTTGATTCCAGTTTGCGCTTCATCCAGCCTGGCATTTCGCATATAAGTATACTTATATGTACTTATATATAGTCTGCATATAAGTTAAATAAGCAGAGTGACAATATACAGCCCTGATGTACTCCTTTCCTGATTTGGAAGGAGTCCATGCCTGGTTGTTACTGTTGCTTCTTGGCCTGCATACAGAATTCTCAGGAGGCAGGTAAGGTGGTCTGGTATTCCCATCCCTTGAAGAATTTTCCACAGTTTGTGGAAACTGGAAACAGTTTCTTGTGATCCACACAGTCAAAGGCTTTGGTGTAGTCAGTAAAGCAGAAGTTTTAATTTTCTTGTGAGGTATAGTTTTCTTTTGATCACTTTGGCTGTCTGTGGTATCATGATAACACTGGCCTCATAGAATGAAATAGGAAGTATCACCCTCTCTTCTATTTTTTGAAAGATTTATAAAGATTGGTACTAATTTTCTTTTACTATATATTTTTCAGTTATTTTCTTAGTGGGTCCTTGGAATTATAGTTAACATTAATGTGTAATAATAGAGTTAGAATTAATACTGACGTAACTTTGAAGTGAAGTGAAAGTTGCTGAGTTGTGTCCAGCTCTGTGACCCCATGAACTATACAGTCCATGGGATTCTCCAGGCCAGAATACTGGAGTGGGAAACCTTTCCCTTCTCCAGGGGATCTTCCCAACCCAGGGATTGAACCCAGGTCTCCCACACTGCAGGCAGATTCTTACCAGCTAAGCCATCAGGGAAGCCCCAACTTAGCTTTAATATTATATAAAATTTTTACTCCTATATAGCCCCATTCTTTTCTTTATGTTTTTATTGGCACAAATTCCATCTTTTTTTACTGTGTGCCCAAGAATAAACATTTTTAATTATTATTTTATGTTATTGTATTTTAAATCACATAGGAAAAAAGAGTAACAAGCTAAAAATATGTTAATATTGACTTTTAAATTTACTTATGTGTTAACCAATGTGTTTTTTTTTTTAATGTAGATTTGAATTATTTTTTAGCATCCTTCAATTTCAGCCTGAAGAACTCCTTTCAGCGTTTATTGCAGGTCAGATCTACCAGCAATGATCTTTCCCTAGTTTTGTTTTTTTCTGGGAATGGCTCGATTTCTCCTTTACTTTTGAAGGATGGTTTTGCAGATTATAGAATTACTGGCTGACTGAGTTTTTTTTTTTTTTTTTTTTTTTTCAGCACTTTCGTATGTCATCCCACTGCCTTCTGGCCTCCATGGTTTCTGATAAGAAATCATCTCCTGACCTTAACCGTCCTTTATATGTGATGAGTTGTTCCTCTCTTTCTGCTTTCAGGATTCTCTTTTTCTTAACAGTTTGAACTTTATGTGACTCAGTGTGAATCTCTTTGAGTTTATCCTATTTGGGTTTCATTGACCTTCTTGAATGTTTAGATCCGCATTTTTCATCAGCTTTGGAAATGTTTGATCCATTATTTCTTCAAAGTTTTTTCTGCCTCTTTTTCTGTCTCCTCTCCTTCTTAGACTCTCGTTATGTATTTTTTGGTGCACTTGATGCTGTCTCAGAAGTCTCTGAGAGTCTGTTCACTTTCCTTCATCTTTTTCCTACTCAGTAGGAAAAAATTTGTAAGTAATCTCAATTTATCCATGTCCAAATTTATCAGTTCTTTCTTCTGTCTGTTCACATCTGATTCTGAACCACTGTAGTGAGTTTTCATTTCAGTTATTACACTCTTCAACTCCAGAATTTCTGTTTGTTTCCTTTTAATAATTTCTATCTCTTTATTGACACAGTCTATTTGGTAAGATAGTGCTTTTATGGTTTCCTTTAGTTCTTTGAGCATATTTTAAATAGTTGACAAACTCTTTGTCTAGATATTTTGACTTTTTTTTTTATATAATTGGTTTCATTTTGTTTCTCAGTTCAGGATTCAATCAAGGCTATGTGTTTTGCATGACTTCTTCACCATTTTTTTTTTTTTTTGGTTGTACCACTTGGCTTGTAAGATCTTAGTTTCCCCAAACAGGGATTAAAGTCATGGCCCATGTGTGGACGTGTGGAGTCTGAGGTGCCAGAGAATTCTCGTCCACCTTTTCAAAATATTTTAAGACATTGCCAGGAGAACCCAGGTCAGATGTCTAATAGAATGTCCCATTTTCATTTTCCCTTCATGATTAGATCCAAGTTAAACAGTTTTGGTAAGATGATACATAGATAATGAACATGCACAGTCTTTCTAGGGCAAAGATTTGAAATGAATTGGATCCAAATATTTCTTATTGTGATGTCACTTTGCTCAATATTCAGATTTTCAGGAGAGAGAGTATAATTGGCCAGATTGGTTCACATGCTCACTCCTTGGCCAGAGAGGGGAAGCATTTTGATTGATAGCCTTATCAAGACTATTCCCAGTGAGGAGAGAATAGCACAGCAAAAGAACACTAACATTGCTGAGGCAGGGGGAAAGGATGCTAAGTAAGAAAACATAGCAAACATCCACTGTCCATCTATCTTTCAGTGATCTCAGCCATTCACTTGACTCCTACTATTTACTTTACCACATTTCCAGAATGAAAGTTGACTTCTTTGTCCAGTTTTAGACCATGTTTACAAGCGTCTGCTAAAAGCCTCTACGGGCATGTTTACAACTTGCATGTTGTAAAGGCATTAAAACTTAATGCCTTCTTCATCTGGCCCTACTCCCATCCAGCAGAGGAGTGGAATTTATCAACAGCTCCATCACCATCCCAGCAACCAAGACCAAATTCATGATTCACTGTGTCTAGTCTTGAGGTTTGTATTTTTATTGCATCTTTTAAATCCTTTCCCCCTTTCATTCCCACATGTATCATCCTAAACGATGCCCAAAGTGTTGCCTGGAATTACAAGTAATAAGGAATAAACAGCTTTTCAGGTTATTAAACAAATTCAGGGAGCACTAGGAGATGCAAATTTATTTATTGCAGAACCTCTCAAAGCCTTGAATAAGCCATTGTGATTTTCAAGGAATATTCTTTTCTTACTTTTTATTTTACAAAATAATTCAATTTATGGAAAAATTGCAATAGCACAATGAACTTCTCCATATCTGTTACCTAGATATACTTTTTTTTTTTGGCCAAGTCATGTAGCATGTGGGACCTCAGTTCCTTTGACCAGGGATTGAGCCTGTCCCCCTACAATGGAAGCATGGAGTCTTAACCACTGAGCAGCCAGGGAAGTCCCCCTGGATATAGTCATTGTTGGCATTTTCTTACATTTTCTCCACTCTCTCTTCCTTAGTCTCTCTGTCAATCTCTCTCTCTCTAAAATACATATACATATATATATATATATGCATAGACGTGTATGAATGTCTCCTCTCTATACATAACATATATGTATACCCTTGGGACTTCCCTGGTGGCTCAGATAGTACAGAATCTGCCTGCAATGTAGGAGACTCAGGTTAGATCCCTGAGTCAGAAAGATCTTCTGGAAAAGGGAATGGCTACCCACTCCAGCATTCATACCTGGAGAATTCCATAGAAAAAGGAGCCTGGTGGGCTACAGTACCTGGGGTCACAGCTGGACATGACTGAGTGACTGACACTTTCACTTTCATATATCCTCATTATAGATACTCTATATATTCTGTCAAATGGCTTAGCAGTAATAACACATATAATTATACTATCTATATACATATATACTGCTGAGCTGTTTGAGAATAAATTGCATACATTGTGCTCTTTTACAAGTAAACACTTCACTTTGTATTTACTAAGAATAAAAACATCTCTTATTTTTTAGTAAATATCCTATTGATAAATACATATGATAAGACAATTCTTCTCTCTCACGTCAAAGGACAGCTATACAATTTGGAAAATGCTAGTTTACATTATTTCTATAGTTTCTTAACTTGCTGGTTCCCAAACCTGGTTGCCCATCAACAGCATGATTATTAGTGAATAGTGAACAATAAACTGAACAGTTTATTATATACAGATGTAAATATTTAAAATAAATGCACTTATTTCATCTTCATGCTGCTGCTGTTGCTGCTAAGTCGCTTCAGTCGTGTCCGACTCTGTGCGACCCCATAGACGGCAGCCCACCAGGCTCCATCGTCCCTGGGATTCTCCAGGCAAGAACACTGGAGTGGGTTGCCATTTCCTTCTCCAATGCATGAAAGTGAAGAGTGAAAGTGAAGTCACTCAGTTGTGTCCGACTCTCAGCGACCCCGTGGACTGCAGCCTATGAGGCTCCTCCATCCATGGGATTTTCCAGGCAAGAGTACTGGAGTGGGGTGCCATTGCCTTCTCCATTTAATCTTCATAGCAACTCTAAATAATAAGTATTACCATCTCTAGTTCGTACATGAGAAAACTGGGTTACAGAGAGGTTGCCCAGGATACACAAGTGGTAAGAAACAAAGCTGGCATTTAAAGCCAGACTATTTGATTCCAGGCTGATGAACACTCTTGGAAGTCCTTGGACTGCAAGGAGATCAAACCAGTCAGTCCTAAAGGAGATCAGTCCTGGGTGTTCATTGGAAGGACTGATGTTGAAGCTGAAACTCCAGTACTTTGGCCACCTGATGTGAAGAGCTGACTCATTAGAAAAGACCCTGATGCTGGGAAAGACTGAAGGCAGGAGGAGGAGAGGACAACAGAGGATGAGATAGTTGGATGGCATCACTGACTGCATGGACATGAGTTTGAGCAGGCTCCAGGAGATGGTGAAGGATAGGGAAGCTTGGCGTGCTACAGTCCACAGGGTTGCAAGGAGTCGAACATGACTAAGTGACTGAACAACAACACCATCTGACTCCAGAGTCCATCAGCCACATTGCTATGCTGCCCATAAAGTGGATGTTAGGACCACTTTTGTTGAAAACACCATTCCAGTTTAGTTTAGTTCAATTCAGTCACTCAGTCATGTCTGACTCTTTGTGACCCCATGAACCGCAGCACACCAGGCCTCCCTGTCCATCACCAACTCTTGGAGTCCACCCAAACCCATGTCCATTGAGTCAGTGATGCCATCCAACCATTTCATTCTCTGTCATCGCCTTCTCCTCCTGCCCTCCATCTTTCCCAGCATCAGGGTCTTTTCCAATGAGTCCGCTCTTTGCATCAGGTGGCCAAAGTATTGGAGTTTCAGCTTCAACATCAGTCCCTCCAGTGAACACTTTAAGATGGACTGGTTGGATCTCCTTGCAGTCCAAGGGACTCTCCAGAATCTTCTCCAACACCACAGTTCAAAAGCATCAATTCTTCTGCACTCAGCTTTCTTTATAGTCCAACTCTCACATCCATACATGACCACTGGAAAAACCATAGCCTTGACTTTTGTTGAAAACACCATTCCAGAGCCCACCATTCCAGATCAGCTGACTCAGACTGTCCAAGAATCTCTAGTACACTTCTCAGAATGATTTTGTTGGGCAGGCAGATTACCTACTCTCGCTGATAGTAGACTTCTTGTCTCCTTCCCCTTCAAATTCCAGTAGCCAGATGAATATGCACAAGATGCATCTTCATCTGTTGCTTGTGAGTTAAGGAAATAGTCATTCAACAGCGTGATTAAGAACTAGGACTTAGAAGTTGGTTCTGGGTTTCCATCTTGGCTCTTCCCTTAACCAGCTCCACGGTTTGGAACATCAGTTTTCTCACCTGGGCAGTGAGGGTTGGATTAGGAGACAAGGAATGACCAACTCTCAGGAAGGGACCTGTGGCAGTTGATAATCGCAGTTATTATTATTATTGGTGGTGGTGGTATGTTTCAAACCTCAGCCACAAATGGGCAAATTGCCAACCTCTCTTTGTCTCTGTTTCCTCACCTATAGAGCTGGGCTATTGATATACTGTCTTCTAGGATAGTGGTGGGCATTCGATGGAGGATTAAATGTTCAGAATGCTGCCAGACACATAGTGAGTATGCAGTGAATGCTAGTACTATTATTTATTCTTTTCTTTATCACTGTGCTCTGGACAAAAAGAACTACTTAGAATGACTTGAATATGCTTCACTGTAGGCTGCTTCCCTGTGTTCTTTGCTGTGCCCTCTGCCTGGGACATCATCCCCTTTTCTTCTGTGTCAAAACCCTCCTGTCCCATCAGCAGTGTTTTTGGTGCCAAGGAAGCCTTTTCTTATCCCCTCATTGGGTCTTTATTGATCTCAGAGGGGCACTTATAGGAATCTGTTTGTATAGAAATCTATTTGTCTCTTCTCCCCCTAAAGGAGCTGCTTTCTCTATTTCAGGTAACCCTGAAGCCAGAGCAGACCCCGTTATCTGTTACCCTAAAAAGGCCAGAGCTATTTTTAGAAGGCTCTAGAGGGATTTCCGTGATGGTCCAGTGGCTTAGACTCTGCACGGTCAGTGCAGGGGGCCCAGGGTTTGATCCCTGGTCAGAGAACTAGATCTCACAGGCTGCAACTAAATATCCTGTGTGCCACAATTAAGACCCAGTGCAATCAAATAAATAAATATTTTTAAAAAAACAAAGAAGGCACTAGATAAGGTCTGCTCAGAATCAGGGAGAGCAAGCCACAGATCACTTTGACACCTCCCATCTGTCTGTTGCAGAAACTCAGAAGAAATGAGCTGATATGCACCAACTCCTGTGGTTTAAGGAGTTTCTTCTGAGTCACCCCGGTCTAGGGAGAGGTCTTATCACACCGATGGCTTCATCATTGCCTAATGGGGGCCCTCTGGGGCTTTATCATGGACAAGGGAGCTGGGAAGCCTCCTCCGCACAGTGAAACCGATGGAAAGAAACACAATGGACTGATGGATTGCTACAAAGGCAGGCAGGCAAACAAGGCACACAGGCAGGAACCCTCCCTTGGATGAGATGTTTCAGCTTCTTTCTGGGGAGGCAGATAAAACAGTCACCAGAGCTCAAGCCCTCCCACTCTTCATTTGCAAAATTTTAGGCATCTTCCTTAGATAAGCTTTTTGTGAGCTCTTGTTAAATTTGTGGACTGAAATAAACAATAGCTACTGTCCCTCGGGGCCTGCTGGATGCCAGGCCCTTCAAAGATGTTCTCCCACTGACTCTGCCAAGTGACAGGTGTCCCATCGAGATTCCAGCGTTACTCTAATGTCACCTTCTCGGTGAGGCCTACCTGGAACACCCTACTTAAAGTTGCAATCCACCCTACCTCCAACCCACATACCTACGGTTTCAACATAACCCTCACCACCTTCTAACATGCAGTTTGACTTACTTATTAAATAGATCTGATTACTGTCTGGTGTTCCTCCCACATTCCACAAGGGGGACCACCATAGGGTGGATAGGGGGTCTTTGTCATGCAGGCTGATTTGGGGATCTCTAGGGCTTACAACTGGAGAAGGCAATGGCACCCCACTCCAGTACTCTTGCCTGGAAAATCCCATGGATGGAGGAGCCTGGTAGGCTGCAGTCCATGGGGTCCCTGAGAATTGGACACGACTCAGTGACTTCACTTTCATTTTTCACTTTCATGCATTTGTGAGAAGGAAATGGCAACCCACTCCAGTGTTCTTGCCTGGAGAATCCCAGGGATGGGGGAGCCTGGTGGGCTGCTGTCTATGGGGTCTCACAGACTTGGACATGACTGAAGCGACTTAGCAGTAGCAGTAGCAGCAGCAGGGCTTACAACTGGGTTTCCTTGGTAACTCAGCTGGTAAAGAATCCACCTGCAATGCGGGAGACTGGGTTTGATCCCTGAGTTAGGAAGATCCCCTGGAGGAGGGAAAGGCAACCCAACCCACTCCAATATTCTTGCCTGGAGAATCCCATGGACAGAGGAGCCTGGAGGGCTACAGTCCATGGTGTTGCAAAGAGTTGGATCTGACTGAGCAACTAAGCACAGCATAGCACAGGGGTTACAACAGAGATTGAATCATTAATGCAGTGTATGATCCACAAATCATCATTCATTTTTTAAAACTTAAAAAAAATAGTATAGTTTTTTTAATTGAAGTATAGTTGATTTATTATACTTACGAGGAGCCTGATGGGCTTCCATCTACAGGGTTGCACAGAGTCGGACACCACTGATGCGACTTAGCAGCAGCACAGTTGTGTTTGTTTCAGATGTATAGCATTAAATGCAATTGTATGATCCATGAATCATTTATCATCGTTCATTAATTTTTTAATTAAAAAATTGTGTATTTCTTATTGAAGTATAGTTGATTTACAATGTGGTTAGTTTCAGGTGTATAGCACACACACACACACACACACACACACACACATATGTATAATCGTTTATTTGACCAGTCTATTTCCTTTTGTTATAATATTACTTCTTTTAAAAATTGTATTTATTTATTTTTGGCTGTATTGGGTCTTGGTTACTTTCAGCAGGCTTTCTCTAGTTGTAGCAGGTGCGTGTTACTCTCCATCACAGAGCATGGATTTCTCATTGCGGTGGCTTCTCTTGTTGCAGAGCATGGACTCTAAGGCTCAGTAGTTGTGGCACACAGGCTTAGTTGTTCCGAGGCATGTGGAATCTTCCTGGACCGGGGATAGAATCTGTGTGTCCCCTACACTGGCAGGTGGATTCTTCTCCACTGTGCCACCAGAGAAGCCCCAACCAGTCTTCTTCTGATAGACATTTAGGCTGCTGTCAATCTTGTGCTATCATAAACACACTATGGTGAACACCCTTGAGCAAATATCTTTGTATATTTGTGCATTTATGTCATAGCATAGATTCTTCCATGTAGTATTGCTACATAAAAGGTCTGAATAGTCTCAATGTTGACAGATGTTGTCAATACCTTTTCTGAAAAGGCTGTTTCCTTTTATACTCCCTCTATTAGTGCATGAGAGGCCTCAGTAAGGATTGGTCAAACTGGGGTAGGAGCGGGGAAAATGCCAACTCACCTACACTTGCTGAAGCTCTAATATCTGCAAATGTAAAATCTAAAAGTTCATCCTGCTCTCCTCCAGGTCCCTTCCCAAGGCAGTAATCCTCTCCAATGCAGCCTTGTTTTGAATTCTTTCCTTGTCAGGGACAGGGGTCAAACTTCCCTTCTGTGGTTTTCAGGATAAATCGCTACTGACAGGTGACTGGATGGAAATCTACTTTCTTGCAACCATACCCCACCAATCCCGGCTCTATTCTCAGGAGCCACAAAAATAGGGCTAATCCTTTTCCCACGTGATAGCCTTTCAAATATTTGGAGACTGTATTAAATCTCCTCTAAGTCTTCTCCTCCCTGGGTAAATCACCCCAGCTCCAGCCAGGCACACCCCCTGGATGTGACAATGTTGACCTGGGGACCCTTTACGTAGTGGCCAAATGTGAAAACTTTTGGGTTCCCCAAGCTCGAGTTCAAATCCCTGTTCCCACACTTTCCAGCTGTCTGACCTTAGCCAAGTCACTTCTCAGACTTCAGTTTCCTCCCTTGAATAAATTGCATAACAATAATGACCCCCTTGTAAGGTTGCTATCTGGGCCACATTCCTCCATTTAAAAAAAAAAAAGAAAAAAAACCCTAAAATTATATTTTATGATGGAATTGGTATAATGACAAATATAATAAAGGCAGGGTTATATTTATTTTTCTTCTGATTTTAAAACAATGAAAACATTTTCCTGAGGCCATCAATGTATCCAGGCCTTTGGCACTGTGCCTTCTTTGGATGGGTACATGGGCTCTGATCACTGGGGGGAGTGAACAAGAGAGAGCAGGCCAAGTATATACAGTGCTTAGCACAGGACTTGGATCTTTGCAACTTAATAAATGGTGAGGGACAGAGAGGCCTGGTGTGCTGCAGGCCATGGGGTTGCAAAAGAGTCAGACACAACTGGGCGACTGAACAACAAACAACAAACAATGACCACAAAGTTAAAAAAAGAAAAGGGTTGAGCAGAGAACAGAGTGTGGCGCTGGAGGAGGCTTCTCCCACTGACCTCTTCATCAGTGCCTGTGGGTTTGCGGACTCAGCTTCTTCTGAACACAAGTAACACAGCCACTTGTGTTCAAAAGCGGCCCTATGCTTTCTCACCTTGCCTGCTAGAGTCTCAGGAGAGAGTCTGTCAAAAAAGATGCAGAGTCTGTGGCATTTGTCTTAAGAAAAGTGGTATCTTGGTCTGCAGATACGGCTCTAACAAAATGTCACAGACTGGGTGGCGTACAAACAGCAGAAATTGACTTCTCACAGCATAGGAGGCTGGAAAGTTCTAGATCCAGGTGCCAGCATGGTCATGCTTTGGTAGGGGTCCTCTTCCTGGTTCATAGGTAGCACAGTTTCACTGCATCCTCACATGGGGGAAGGGGCAAGGGAGCTCTCTGGGGCCTCGTTTAATCTGTTTTAATTTTTGTTTTGGCCAAGCTGTGTGGAATGTGGGATCTTAGTTCCCCATCCAGGGATCAAAGCAGTGTCCTCTGTAGTGAAAGCTCAGAGTCTTAACTACTTGACTGCCAGGGAAATTCCAAAGCTAAGCTTTTTTCTGTGTGTGTAGGGTGTCTCTTTTATAAAGGCATTAACTTCATTCATGAGGGCTCCATCCTCATGACTTAATCATTTCCCAAAGGCCCCACCTCTTAATACTACCACATTGGGGATTCAAGTTTCAACATATGAATTTAGGGAGGGGTTCTCTAGCAAGAAGAAATACACATTCTTCAAAAAAGGGTAAAAAAAAAATCCACGGAGTAGTAGAAGATATTTGAAATATATGTAAATAGCAACACATTTGTGTCTAGACTGAGTAGAGCTCCTTCAAATCATTGAGAAAAGTACAGTTGGTAGAAAATAGCAAGAGGCTTTAAGATACTCTTGCAAAAAGGAGGAAATCAATATGGGTAATAAATGGTGGGGGGCTGGGGGAGTGCTCAGCCTCATTTGTAATCACGGAAATGCAAATTGAAACCTCAATGAGATACCACCATAAATTCTACATGCAGCACTTTTTCTGGATGCATGTTATGTTTTACCATTCAGTTCAGTTCAGTTCATTTCAGTTGCTCAGTCGTGTCTGACTCTTTGCGACCCCATGAATCGCAGAACGCCACACCTCCCTGTCCATCACCAACTCCCGGAGTTCACTCAGACTCATGTCCATCGAGTCAGTGATGCCATCCAGCCATCTCATCCTCGGTCGTCCCCTTCTCCTCCTGCCCCCAATCCCTCCCAGCATCAGAGTCTTTTCCAATGAGTCAACTCTTCTCATGAGGTGGCCAAAGGACTGGAGCTTCAGCTTTAGCATCATTCCTTCCAAAGAAATCCCAGGACTGATCTCCTTCAGAATGGACTGGTTGGATCTCCTTGCAGTCCAAGGGACTCTCAAGAGTCTTTGCCAACATCACAGTTCAAAAGCATCAATTCTTCAGCGCTCAGCCTTCTTCACAGTCCAACTCTCACATCCATACATGACCACAGGAAAAACCATAGCCTTGACTAGATGGACCTTAGTCGGCAAAGTAATGTCTCTGCTTTTGAATATGCTATCTAGGTTGGTCATAACTTTTCTTCCAAGGATTAGCATGTTTTTAAAAATATGTACATCACAAGGTAAAAAATAATGCAAACAGATAGATAAAAAGTCTTTCTACCACTGGACCTCCAAACCCCACCCTCCAAATACCTCCTATTACTGTGGCTGGTGAGGCCTGTCAGAGAGTCTGCTTGCAGTGGCATCTATGAATAAACAGACACCTCTCTTTGGATAGTTAGTGCCATAAATTTGTTTTGTTTTGGCCATGCCATGCAGCGTGCAGAATCTTAGTACCTCGACCGAGGACTGAACCCACGCCCCTGCAGTGAAAGCTCTGAGTCTGAACCACTGGGCTGCCATGATCAAAGCCTCAGAAGCAGAACCAGTGAGTCCTTACCCTTCAAAATGTCAAACTAAATTGCAACATAAAGCGAAAGATCAAATCCTCAATTAGGGTTTGATCAGGGAAGCAGAACCAGTGAGTCCTTACCATTCATAACAAGGGATTTATTACTGGGATTAAATCTTATAAATTATGTGGAGAATTCAATGGGCCTAAAGTTTTTGGAGATCAGCAAGGCCAGCAGTCGGGGGAACGGGGGTGAAGTTGGACACAAACTGGAAAGAACAAAGACAAACCACAAGCCATGTCTGTTTCCAACACTGTCTTTTTATTACAGCCATTCTGACGTGTTTATGTGGTAGCTTCCCTGGTAGCTCACCTGGTAAAGAATCTACCTGCAATGCAGGAGACCCGGGTTTGATTCCTGGGTTGGGAAGATCCCCTGGAGAAGGGAAAATCTGCCCACTCTAGTATTCTAACCTGGAGAATTCCATGGACTGTATCATCTATGAGGTTGCAAAGAGTCAGACATGACTTTCACTTTCACTTTTTACCTTATGATTTGCTGAACTATTTTAAAGTAAGTTACAAAGATCATGACATTTCACCTTAAACTCCCCAGTATACCACTCTGAAAAATGGTCACTATTCAAGGCAATGGCACCCCACTCCAGTACTCTTGCCTGGAAAATCCCATGGATGGAGGAACCTGGTGGGCTGCAGTCCATGGGGTCGCTGACAGTTGGACACAACTCGGTGACTTCACTTTCACTTTTCACTTCATGCATTGGAGAAGGAAATGGCAACCCACTCCAGTATTCTTGCCTGGAGAATCCCAGGGACGGCGGAGCCTGATAGGCTGCCGTCTATGGGGTCGCACAGAGTCGGACACGGCTGAAGCGACTTCGCAGCAGCAGCAGCAGCAGCAGCAGCCAGTTCTGAGAAGATTTTTGAGGGGAGCTGTGTTGGGTCTTAGTTGTGGCGCATGGGATCTAGTCCTTGACTAAAGATAGAACCTGGGCCACCTGCACTGGGAGCTCAGAGTCTTAACCACTGGACCACCAGCAAAGTCCCAAAGTTTTTTTTTTTATTCTTATTTTCTTGATAATTTCCTCCCCATTGTTCTCTCAATTTTATTTTTCTCAAATTCTTATTATGTGGATATGGGACCTTCTGCTGTGGTCATCGAATATTCTTTATTTCCTTTTCTCTCTGGAAGACGTCCTCAGTTTCTTTCTTCCTCTTGTTTCATTGAATATTTTTTTACTTCTTAGTTTTTTGATTTTCCAAGAGCTTTCTGTTGTTGTTGTTCCTTGAATATTAAAAGATATCTTGTTCTTTACAACTTAAGTTTATACAGTGCTGTATATCAATTATATTACAGTAACGCCAGAAGCAATAATAAATAAATTTTAATCCCCCTCGCCCCCCAAAAATATAGCACTGTTCTGGGAATGCGGTACCATTTATCATCTCTCTAAGATGTTTATGGCAGCTTTTTAGAAGTTTACTTTATTCTTCTCATTGTCACTGTTTCCTCAAATCCACTTTTCCTGATTGTTTGGGAGTTGTCTTTTATAATCAAAGCTTTTCTCAGATGATTGCAGTCTTCGGCTGTCTGTTCACATTTCAGTGAGGCACTGAAAGCTTCTGCAAAGCTCTGTTGTGAAGAGCAGTTTGTAGACTGACAAGCTCTACTGTAGGGCTTCCCTGGTGGCTCAGATGGTAAAGAACCTGCCTGCAGTGTGGGAGACTGAGTTTGATCCCCGGGTCAGGAAGATTCCCTGGAGAAGGAAAAGGCTACTCACTCTAGTATTCTTGCCTGGAGAATCCAATGGATAGAGGAGCTTGGTTGGCTACAATCTATAGGGTTGCAAAGAGTCAGACACAACTGAGCAACACATACACACACTGATACACACACAAGTTCTGTTGTAGGTAGATGAGAGAGATCCAGCCACATCATTGGAGAGCTCCAAATATCAGTGTCTGTAGGTCTTTCTCTTTGGCTGCTCAGCTTCCTAGAGAGGAATTCCGCAATCTCCTCCTTGCAGGCTTGGTAATCATTGGTGTTGCTCAGTAAATATTGACATACGTACACTACCATGTGTTATTAAAATAGTGGGAACCGGTGTTATAGCTAAGGGAACTCAGTTTGGTGCTCTGTGATGACCTCTAGGTGGGATGGGGTAGGGGGGTAGGAGGGAGGTCCAAGTGGGAGGGGATATATGTATACATATAGCTGATTCACTTCACTGTACAGCAGAAACTAACACAACATTGTAAAGCAACTTAAAAAATACAAAAAAATATTTCTGTCTCTCTCCTTCCAACTACACCCAGTATATGAGGTTGGACTGTACCATGTCAGTAGCTATAACCAATGGGCTATGAGTGAAAATAATGTATGTCCCAACAGTGAACAATCTGAGAAAAGATTTAAGACAACAATTTCATTTGCAAGAGCATTAAAAAAAATACTTAGGAATAATTTAACTAAGCAGGTCTAAGAATTGTACACTGGAAACTATGAAACATTGCTAAAAAATTAAAGAAGACCTAAATAAACTGAAAGACATCTCATGTCCATGGATTGGAAGACTTGATATTGATAAGATGGCAATGCTACCCAACAGAATCCACAGATTCAATGCGACCCCTATGGTCATCCCAATGAACATTTTTTGCGTAAGTGAAAAAGCCAATCCTCAAATTCACAGGGAATTGCAAAGGACACTGAATAGCAACAAACAAGCAAAACTTGTAACAGAAGAACAAAGAGGAGGGACTCTTCTTGATTTTTAAAACACCACAAACCTACAGTAATCAAAACCATGTGGTCCTGACACAGGGACAGACATATACATCAATTGAATAGAGCTGAGAATCTGGATATAAACCCATACATATATGGCCAACAGATTTTTGGCAAGGATTCCAAGACCGTTCATTGAGGGAAAGAACAGACTTTACAACAAATAGTCCTGGGACAAATGAATATGTATGTAAAAAGATTGGAGTTGGATGCTTATCTCACACCATATACAAACATTAACTCAAAATGGATCAATGACCTAAAGATAAGAGCTACAACTATAAAACTCTTAGAAGAAAACATAAGGGTGAATCCTTATGATTTTGGATTTGCTAATGGATTCTTAGATATGACACCAAAAACATAAGCAGCAAGAGAAAAAGAGACAAACTGGACTTCATCAAATTAAAAACTTTTGAGCGTCAAAAGACATTGTCAAGAAAGTGAGAGGACAACTTACAAAATGGGAGAAAATATTTGCAAATCCTTTATCTGATAAAGGTCTAGTATCCAGACCATATAAAGAACACTTAAAACTCAGCAACAAAAATGCAAACAACCCAACTAAAACATAGACAAAGAATTTGATTAGACATTCCTCCAAAGCAAAGCTATAAACGGCCAACAAGCACATAACAAAATGCTCGACATCATGAGCCACTGAGGAAAATACAAATATACCCACTAAGATAGCTACAATTAAAATTTAAAAAATCCAGAAACCAAAGAGGTTATGGGATTTCCCTGGTGGCTCAGATGGTAAAGAATCTGCTTGCAATGCAGGGGACCTGGGTTGGATTTGTGGCTTGGGAAGATCCAGGAGATGGGAATGACTACTCACTCCAGTATTCTTGCCTAGAGAATTCTGTGGACCAAGGAGACTGGGGGACTGCAGTCCATGGGGTTGCATAGAGTTAGACACATTGGAGCCACTAACACACACACACAATGAAGCTATGGAGAAATTAGAAACTTCAAACATTGCTGGTGGGAATGTAAAGTGTTTTAGCTGTTATGGAAAACAGTGGTTCTCTAGAAAGTTAAACATAGAGTTACCATGTTGTTCATGGTTACATATTGCTGAAGCCTGGCTTGGAGAATTTTGAGCATTACTTTACTAGCGTGTGAGATGAGTGCAATTGTGTGGTAGTTTGAGCATTCTTTGGCATTGCCTTTCTTTGGGATTGGAATGAAAACTGCCCTTTTCCAGTCTTGTGGCCACTGCTGAGTTTTCCAAATTTGCTGGCATATTGAGTGCAGCACTTTCATAGCATCATCTTTCAGGATTTTGAAACAGTTCAACTGGAATTCCATCACCTCCACTAGTTTGTTCATAGTGATGCTTTCTAAGGCCCGCTTGACTTCACATTCCACTGTGATTATTTGGGTCGTGAAGATCTTTTTTGTACAGTTCTTCTGTGTATTCTTGCCACCTCTTCTTAATATCTTCTGCTTCTGTTAGGTCCATACCATTTCTGTCCTTTATTGTGCCCATCTTTGCATGAAATGTTCCCTTAGTATCTCTAATTTTCTTGAAGAGATCTTTAGTCTTTCCCATTCTGTTGTTTTCCTCTGTTTCTTTGCATTGATTGCCGAGGAAGGCTTTCTTATCTCTATTTTTTTGGGCTCCAAACTCACTGCAGATGGTGATTGCAGCCATGAAGTTAAAAGACACTTACTCCTTGGAAGGAAAGTTGTGACCAACCTAGATAGCGTATTAAAAAGCAGAGACATTACTTTGCCAACAAAGATCCGTCTAGTTAAAGCTGTGGGCTTTCCAGTGGTCAGGTATGGATGTGAGAGTTGGACTGTGAAGAAGGCTGAGTGCCGAAGAATTGATTGCTTTTGAACTGTGGTGCTGGAGAAGACTCCTGGGAGTCCCTTGGACTGCAAGGAGTTCCAACCAGTCCATCCTAAAGGAGATCAGTCCTGGGTGGTCATTAGAAGGACTGATGCTGAAGCTGAAACTCTAATACTTTGGCCACCTCATGCGAAGAGTTGACTCATTGGAAAAGACTCTGATGCTGGGAGGGATTGGGGGCGGGAGGAGAAGGGGATGGCAGAAGATGAGATGGCTGGATGGCATCACCGAATCGATGCACATGAGTTTGAGTAAACTCCGGAAGTTGGTGATGGATAGGGAGGCCTGGCGTGCTGCAGTCCATGGGGTCACAAAGAGTCGGACATGACTGAGTGACTGAAATGAACTGAACCGAACCATGTTGTTCAGTTGTTGTACATGACTCAAGTTGTACATGACTCTGTGACCCCATGGACTACAGCTCAACAGGCTTCCCTGTCCTCCACTATCTCCCAGAGTTTGCTCAGGTTCATGTCCATGTAAACATATGACCCAGCAATTCCACTCCTGGATATGTACGTAAAATACTTGAAAATAGGTATTCAAACTAAGGGCTTCCCAGGTGGCACTAGTGATAAAGAACCCACCTGCAAATGCAGGAGACACAAAATAAGGGTTCGATCCCTGGGGGAGGAAGATTCCCTGGAGGAGGCATGGCAACCCACTCCAGCATTCTTGTTGTTGTTTTGTTTTGTTTTCGTATTTATTTATTAAATTTATTTTAATTGGAGGCTAATTACTTTACAGTACTGTGGTGGTCACTCCAGTATTCTTGCCTGGAGAATCCCCACGGACAGGGGAGCTTGGCAGGCGACAGTCCACAGGTTCACACAGAGTTGGACACGATTGAAGCAACTTGGCGTGTACTTATTCAAACTAGCATGTGTATACATACGTATATTGACAGCAGCACTGTTCACAATAGCCAAAAGATGGAAGCAGTCCACATGTTCAACTGATGAATGATAAACATTGTGCAGCATCTCTGTGCTGTGAAATATTATTCAGATGCTGAAACGAATGAAATACAGATACTTGCTACGATGTGGATGAACCTCAAAAACATTATGCTAAGGGAAAGAGGCCAGACAAAAGGTCACATATTGTATGATTCCGTTTTTAAGTTCCATTTGATGGTTGTCACTGCTCATGGCAGACACGTTTTACAATGTCTCTGGGAGCCTAGGGAAACACAGTTCCCATGAACCTTTGGTCATAACAGTTTCATGAACCAATCAACACATAATCTTGATTTATCTGTGTTCTTCTTTAAAGAAATCTTATTTAGGGAATTCCCTGGCCGTCCTATAGTTAGGACTCCACGCTTTCACTGCTGAGGGCTCAGGTTCTATCCCTGGTCAGGGAAATAAAGTCCTGCAAGCTGCATGGTGTAGCCAAAATTAAAAACAAACAAAAAAAATTTTTTTTAAAGAAACCTTATTTAATACATTTTTTTGGTTCACGAACATGGAACTCATGGCCTGCAGCACTCATACCTGGACAAATCTTACCTAACATATCTACTTTTTTGGAACACCAGGCAGCACTTCAGTACTATACTTGGGGCCACTTTAAATAGCGAGTTCAGTTCAGTCGCTCAGTGTGTCTGACTCTTTGTAACCCCATGGACTGCAGCATGCCAGACCTCCCTGTCCATCATCAACTCCCGGAGTTTACTCAAACTCATGTCCATTGAGTTGGTGAGGCCACCCAGCCATCTTATCCTCTGTCATCCCCTTCTCCTCCCGCCTTCAATCTTTCCCAGCATTAGGGTCTTTTCAAATGGGTCAGTTCTTTGCATCAGGTAGCCAAAGTATTGGAGTTTCAGCTGCAGCATCAGTCCTTCCAATGAATATTCAGGACTGATTTGCTTTAGGATGGACTAGTTGGATCTCTTTGCAGTCCAAGGGACTCTCAAGAATCTTTAAACAGCAAAATCGCAAAGAAAAAAAGCATGAAAATGCAAAATGTGGCACCAAATATACCGTGGACACTTGTTTACAGTATGAGAGCTGAAATGCCTTCTTCCTTTTCAGCTGGTAACACACATGTAGAGCAACTCAAATTTGTTGCCACTCTATTCGTCTCCACCACCGACCATGAAAGTCCTGTCGACTTTGAAATTACAAATAAATTAATTTAGTAAGGCAAGTTCAGAAATATGGAATCTACATATAAGGTGTATTCACTGTATATAGGGCTTCTCAGGTGGTGGTGGTGGTGCTGCTGCTGCTAAGTCACTTCAGTCATGTCCTACTCTGTGTGACCCCATAGACGGCAGCCCACCAGGCTCCCCTGTCCCTGGGATTCTTCAGGCAAGAACACTGGAGTGGGTTGCCATTTCCTTCTCCAATGCATGAAAGTGAAAAGTGAAAGGGAAGTCGCTCAGTCGTGTCTGACTCTTCACATCCCCATGGACTGCAGCCCACCAGGCTCCTCCATCCATGGGATTTTCCAGGCAAGAGTACTGGAGTGGGGTGCCATCGCCTTCTCTGCAGGTGGTGCTAGTAGTAAAGAATTCGCCTGCCAATGCAGGAGACATAAAAGACATGGGGTTCAGTCCCTGGATTGGGAAGATCCTTCAAGAAGGAAATGTCAACCCACTCCAGTATTTTTGCCTGGAAAATTCCACGAACAGCTGGTGGGCATGGGGTCACAAACAGCTGGACACAACCGAGCAACTGAGCATGAGCATGAGCACTGTACATAGAATAATCCAGAAGAGGTCAATCCATAGACACAGAATTCAGACAGATGGTTGCAGAGACAGGGGGAGAGCGGCCTGGGTTGGTTTCCTTTTGGACAGTGACTTGAAGCTAAATATAACTGATGGCTACACAACACTGTGAATATCCTAAATACCAGTGAATTGTTCATTGTGACGTGGTGAATTTTATGTCATATAAATTTCATCCTCCCCCCTCAAAAAAACAAAAAATGTGTGACTCTAAGTGGGATGCTGAACCTCTCTTTTCCCTTTGGCGTGGTGATCATCCGCCTACAGATCATGGCTGCTCCAAGAAGTGGAGTGAAGGCAACCCACATGGAGACGTAATGTAAGCATACAACACACTCAGTTCAGTTCAGTTGCTCAGTCGTGTCCGACTCTTTGCAACCCCATGAACTACAGCACGCCAGGTCTCCCTGTCCATCACCAACTCCCCAAGTTTAACCAAAGTCACGTCCATCGAGTTGGTGATGGCATCCAGCCATCTCATCCTCTGTCGTCCCCTTCTCCTCCTGCCCCCAATCCCTCCCAGCGTCAGGGTCTTTTCCAATGAGTCAACTCTTTGCATGAGGTGGCCAAAGTATTGGAGTTTCAGCCTCAGCATCAGTCCTTCCAATGAACACCCAGGACTGATCTCCTTTAGGATGGACTGGTTGGATCTCCTTGCAGTCTGTTTTAAACTACTGAAATTGAGGGAATTTTTGTTACTGTAGCATAACTGAGCCTACGTTGACTATTTCAGAAGTCTAAGCCTGTCATCCGGAGAAGGTGATGGCACCCCACTCCAGTACTCTTGCCTGAAAAATCCCATGGATGGAGGAGCCTGGTAGGCTGCAGTCCATGGGGTTGCTGAGAGTCAGACACGACTGAGCGACTTCACTTTCACTTTCATGCATTGGAGAAGGAAATGGCAACCCACTCCAGTGTTCTTGCCTGGAGAATCCCAGGGACGGGGGAGCCTGGTGGGCTGCCGTCTACGGGGTCGCACAGAGTCGGACACAACTGAAGGGACTTAGCAGCAGCAAGCCTGTCATCATTGTGGGAGCAAGGAGGAATGGGAACTTGGGAATCTCACCATTCCTCAGTATCCTCTTTCTTTATCCCCCTGTTTTCAGTTTCATGATTTACTTTATCCTCTACTGTGTCATTTCCCAAATGTACACTCTCTAAAACTTCCTGTTTTATGCTGTGGCTGGGAAAGATAAAGGCACCTGCTCCAGAGGGTGGTAAGATTCCACCCTCTCCTCATGACAACTTCCACACAGTTCTTCAGCTTCTGGTCCCAACTCAACCCAGCTTTCATAGGTGATGGGCATTTTAGTTTCTCCAACTTCTCTCGTTTCTATGGTGGAAATTAGCTTGGCCTTCATCTCTGTGTTCAGCTAATTCACTTACCACCTGTTTTCTATCTTCTGAAATTTTGCTGGCACTTTTCATCTAATGTTGTTTCCTCTCCTATTTTCCTTTTCCTCATTAGTTTAAGGCTTCCCTGGTGGCTCAGACAGTAAAGCATCTGCCTGCAATGTGGGAGACCCAGGTTTGATCCCTGGGTCGGGAAGATCCTCTGGAGAAAGAAATGGCAACCCACTCCAATTACCCGTGCCTAGAAAATCCCATGGGCAGAGGAGCCTGGTATGCTACAGTTCATGGAGTTGCAAAGAGTCAGACACGACTGAGCGACTTCACTCACTCATTAGTTTAAACCTTTCTTATTCCATGGTGGTCATTTTAGGGAGGTTATGGGAGGCATCCGGACTCATTACTTCATGGTGAATAAAGGAGAAGAGGTGAAAATAGTGACAGATTTCCTCTTCTTGGGCTCTAAAATCACTGCAGATAGTGACTGCAGTCATGAAATCAGAAGACAATTGCTTCTTGGCATGAAACCTATGACAAATCCAGAGAGTGTGTTGAAAAGTAGAGACATTCCTCTGCTGACAAAGGTCTGTATAGTCAAGGCTATGGTCTTCCCAGGGGTCACATATGGTTGTGAGAGCTGGACTGTAAGGAAGGTAGAGTATGAAAGAATTGATGTCTTTGAATGGTGGTGCTGGAGAAGACTCCTGAAAGTCCCTTGGGCAGCAAAGAGATCGAACCAGTCAATCTTAAGGGAAATCAACTCTGACTATTCATTGGAAGGACTGATGCTGAAGCTGAAGCTCCAGTATTTTGGTCATCTGATGCAAACAGCTGACTCTTAGAAAAGTCCCTGATGCTGGGAAAGATGGAGGGCAGAAGGAGAGAAGAGGGCATCAGAGGATGAGATGGTTCAGTGGCATCTCCGATGCAATGAACATGAACTTGGGCAAACTCCAGGAGATGGTGAGGGACAGGGAGGCCTGGTGTGCTGCAGTCCAGGGGGTCACAAAAAGTCAGACACAACTGGGCGACTCAACAACAACAACAATGGGAGGTAGCAGAGAGAAAATGTATTCGGTTGGCGTGACTTGCTGGGGTCATGAATATTTTTCTGTTCGTCAGCTCTAGACCAGCACAACCGTTTCTGGTGACTGTGTAGCACCCCATTATCGGGATGTATCCCACACCCCACCCTCACTGCCGCAAAGGATGTCTGGCAATGTCTGGAGACATTTTTGATCATCACAATGGGTCGTGAGATGAGGGGGCTACTCACATCCAGTGAGTAGTAGACAGGGATGCTGTCAAACATCCTTTGATGCTCAGGACAACCCCCACAACAAAGAATTATCTGGACCAAATGTCGATAGAGCAGAAATGGAGAAACTCTGTTCTAAAGGATTCCTATTGTCTTCAGAATAAAATTCAAATACCTCAGCACAGCTTACAACACTCCAGCCTACCTTTCCCACACTCTCCCTGGCTCCCCATGCCTCAGCCACAGCATCTTCTCTATCACTGGGACACACCAAGCGTGTTTCTGCCCCAGGCCCTCTGCGCTTGCTGTTTCCTCAGCTCGAATCTCTCTTACCCAGATTTTCTGGTTGCCGACATCCTCCCTGCTCTGGTCTTAGTTCAAATGTCACTTCCTTTGTGAGATCTCCACCAACCCATCTTTCCCTTTCCACCCACCCCTGCCCTTATCCTTATCCAAAGAACAGTCTGGTGTACTTACTGTAGCCTTCAGAGTACCAATCCTGAAACGGGCTGTTTTTCTGCCTTTGTTTATATTTATTACTTGATGTTATCTCTGTGAGATCAGGAACCTGTCAGTCTTGATCTCAAGCATTTTGCCTGCCCATGGTTTCTGCTCAGCAGATGGACAAAAGGTCTTGTTTAGAGATCCTCAAGTATTTTTTACATGTGTTTCCTCTTAAATAATTTCTAAGAACTCTGTACCTCTTGCATATTTTTACATAAGGTCTGAAATCTGTTTTTTGTAAGTTTAAATAGTTGCAGTCTTAATTTCCAAATTATTACAAATATTGATATTTTAGAACATAATTTTACTTCATACTTTTAAATATACCTATCATTGTTTATTTTTAAAAATCCTTGAGCATAATCACACAGCATTGTGGAAATAAATGGAAAATTTTGTAGGGAAAAAATATAAAGACAGGCTCTTAGTTGGAAATTTTATTTGGTTTTCTTCCCCTTGAACTTGTATTTCCATTCTATTTCTCTCACAGACTTCTATCCTAATATAATATACTTGAAAAGTCTTTAATCACCATATCATACTTGTCTGCAACAAAATGCTTATGTATATTAATATAAGTGTGTATATGTATATGTTAACATATATATATTAAACTCCTGTTTCCTAATTTTGATGATTATCCAGTGTTTATAAGGCTCCAAGTTTTAAAATTTTTCTCTAAATTATCATTACAACTATTATGGACTATAACTGATCAAAATACCATAAATATATTACATTATGATCAGTAATGTTATACACTGAAAAGTATGTTTTGTCCTCAACGAGTTTTTAAATGAGACAGATGGGCTAGTTATTTTTTGGTGCATAATTTTAGGTCTATCTGTCCATGGAAAAGGGGCTTCTCTGGTGGCTCAGTGGTAAAGAATCCGCCTGCAGTGCAGGAGACCTGGGTTTGTTCCCTGGGTCAGGAAGATCCCTTGGAGAAGGGAATGGCAATCCACTCCAGTATTCTTGCCTGGAGAATCCCAAGGACAGAGAAGCCTGGTGGGCTACAGTCCATGGGGTCGCAAAGTGTAGGACATGACTAAGCGACTAAGCTTGCACACGTCTGGATTAATATTATTTATTGCTGAAATGCGACAAAGTTTAGAAAAAGTGCTATTGTCTCTCCCTTTTTTTTTGCTTTTATAAAGTAAATTTTGAGAAATGTTTTTCACTTGAACAGGAGACCTGAATGGAAATTTTGTAACAGCTAAGTAATCCAAGGTCACCCATGTTTGAAAGCCTGGGTAATTTGCCACATATCTCATTATGATAAGTTATCACAAATTATTTGTAATAATTTATGATCCAACAAGTTGGATAATGTTGGTTGGAAGCAAAGAACAAATCATCTAAATTGCAGAAGCATTTGTTATCCTGTCCTCGGGGGCGTTGTCCTTTCTAACTACACACTATTATCTTTTATCTTTATGCCTTTGTTTGGCATCCAGGATTTTACACCACAGTATAACACACCTCAGTAAGTTTCAAGATGATTGAGAAGCACTGCCTTGCTTTCGTGCAGTGGAGGAAAGAGAATTGTGAAGGCGGGAACATGTTGGAGGCAGGCACTTTCTCAGGTATCTTAGTTTTAGGAGAGAGAACACACAGAAGCTGAGTTTTAAGCAGATTCTCTTTCTTGTCTATTGAGATCTAACTTCATAAAGATATTTTTACACAGATTATATAGTTTAATATGAGTGTACCCATATGAAGTATCTATTTTGATGGGTTCTGACAAGTATACATCTGTGTAATTTCCATTGCATTCAAGGCACAGGAAATTTCCATTATTTCATAAAGTTCCCTCGTGCTCCTTTGCATCAATAGTCCTTCACCCAGGAGCTCCTATTCCAGGAAGAATGTATACTAACCTGATTCCAATCAAGCCTTTAGATCATAAGTTTACAAAAAAAAAAAAAAAAAAAAACAGAGGAACACATTAAACCATGCTAATGAAGAAAAGAAAAAGGAGAAATCCAAGACTGTGGTGTATTCTACAGTATAATTACCTTGATCTTTTTAACAAGACAGTGTTTTATACACACACACACACACACACACACACACATATGTATGTATGTAAATATAACAGTGAAAGTGTTCGTTGCTCAGTAATGCCTGACTTCGGAGAAGGCAGTGGCACCCCACTCCACTACTTTTGCCTGGAAAATCCCATGGATGGAGGAGCCTGGTATGCTGCAGTCCATGGGGTCGCTAAGAGTCGGACACGACTGAGAGACTTCACTTTCATCTTTCACTTTCATGCACTGGAGAAGGAAATGACAATCCACTCCAGTGTTCTTGCCTGGAGAATCCCAGGGACAGGGGAGCCTGGTGGGCTGCCGTCTATGGGGTCACACAGAGTTGGACACGACTGAAGTGACTTAGCAGCAGCAATGCCTGACTTTTTGCGCCCCCCATGGACTGTAGCCCACCAGGTTCCTCTAACCATGGGATTTCCCAAGCAAGAATATTGGAGTGGGTTGCCATTCCCTTCTCCAGGGGACCTTCCCAACCCAGGGATTGAACCCCAGGTCTCCTGCATTATAGGCAGATTCTTTACTGTCTGAACCACCAGGGAAGCCCTCATTAATATAAAACAGTGGGGACTCTTTCAGATTAAAAGACACTTAAGAGCCAGAAATATTAAATGTAGTACATGATCTTTCATTGTGAGAAAGTAAAAATTGGATCGGACTGGGAGAAGAAAACTCAGCCAGGCCATTCCTTAGGCTGGGCTAACAGACAGGATAAAGCTGGCTGCCAAGGTAACAGGAAATAATTTTTCTTCCAAGGACACTTGCAGCTGTGGAGTGACATAGTGACCTCCTGCTCTGAGCGACTGCTACTTTCTCACTAGCTAAGAAACTCTGTTTTCTAAAACTATAGAAAATTCGTAGTTTGAAATTCTGTGAATACCAATGTCCTGCCTTTCTCTCTCCGGCAGCTCAGACAATGAGCTGCCTTGAGTTCCAAGCCAGGAACAGAGCTTCAGGTAAAAATGTTCCAAATACAGTGGTCCGCAATTATTCAACTGTGTGCCTTCAGAAAGGACCTCAGGTCCACTTGGCTGTCCAGGCTGATATTGACCCCTTTATTCCTTGATCTCTTTGAGCAGTTGACTGGAAAGAATACACGCAATCTCAACACTGAGTGTTATGGTTTATTCGGCAGAAATTTTTCAGATTTAAGCCCAGGAGGCAGGACCTCAAGTAACCCTAGGAGAACTGCTCCTGGGAGGCAGGGGAGGAGCCANGTCCAGGCTGATATTGACCCCTTTATTCCTTGATCTCTTTGAGCAGTTGACTGGAAAGAATACACGCAATCTCAACACTGAGTGTTATGGTTTATTCGGCAGAAATTTTTCAGATTTAAGCCCAGGAGGCAGGACCTCAAGTAACCCTAGGAGAACTGCTCCTGGGAGGCAGGGGAGGAGCCAGGTTATATAGAGGTTTTGCTACAAAGGGCAGGTAGTCTGAACATCAGAAGATTATTGTAAATTAAAGAAAACTAGATATTCCAAATTAAGGGATTTAGTGCTTCTCTATGTATGAGAAGATGCAAGAATCTGGGCTCCTTGAAATCATTCCTTTGATAGGCACCTTAACTAACAGGACACTGATAGGATCAGTATTCAGCTTTCTGTCACTCTGAGCACCCCCACCCTCCCCCCACAAGTACACAGCTGGAGGTGGCTGCCGTAACTGATGGCTTGATGACCACACATTCGTTATTTACTAATAGGACAGTTGACATTCTTTATCACAGTCTATTTCCACCCAGCAGCCTGAGTGATGCTGATAAAAATCAAGTCACTCCAGCTCCCCTACTCAATTCCTTCCCGTGACCTCTGCTTCACTCCAAGGATAACCCAGGTCTTCGCTATGAGGCCCTTTGTGAACAGATCTCATCTCCACTCCGACCCCACTGGGTCTCTGCTGTGGTTTCGCTGTCATGCTTCAGCCCAGACCTTTGAGTCACTGCTCCCCTTTCGTACATTTACTTAAATACCACTTCCTTGGCCCGTCTTCCCACATCATGCTTCCTCAGTCACGTTCAACTCTTTGTGACCCAGTGGACTGTAACTTGCCAGGCTCCTCTGTCCATGGGATTTTCCAAGCAAGAATACTGGAGTGGATTGCCATGCCCTTCTCCANTGGGAAATACCCCTGGTTCTTTGGAGCCAGTGATTAGCATCTCCAAATACCTTCTTGTTCTATTTTGTTGTCCTCTCCTTGAAGGCTGCTTTTGGAGTGTTGATAAGTCATCTTCGAGGGCCCCATGGGAAGGGTTTATTTGGGGGATGGGGGCGGTAGGTATCACTTGTTAGAACAAACACACACATCTGGCTGTGTCTCACATTTTCAGGCCAACGGGATTTACTTGGGGGCTGGAAATAGTACAGATGCTTTGCACTCAAGGTCCAGGATTGATTGGGGAGCAGACTTACTTGCAAAGTAGTATTGTACTTAGCAGAGACAGGAAAATCTGAGGAGTCCTTGCTCCCAGTACCCAGTGTGGCAACAACAAGATTATTTCTGCAAGAGTCAGATGGGGATCTGGCCTAGTGTTGCTGTGATACTGGAGAATTTCCTTGTTTATTTTGTTCTGAATTACAGAGGGGATAAAGTAGGTGACCATGAATTCTTCACCAGGTTGTATTTTATTGATGGAAACTGGTGGTTGATGGATGGCATCAGGTTTTCCAACGTCGAATGGGTTTGGGGGTGTCCTCTGCTTATTTAGTTGAAGAAGCTCATCTGAGGAAATCAGTTGTGTGTTTTGTTTTTCATTTTTCTCCTGCAAGGACTTTTGCTACATAAATTGCCAGGTGGTTGGCTTTCCCTTCTGCCAGGCCCTCCATCTCCCTGCCAGTCTTTGGCCTTGCAGACTTTCCTCTGCCCTTCCTCCCTCTGGATTTCTGGACTCACTGGTTGTCCCAGTTTCTCAAGGTGCCCTGGAACCAGGGTTTGAGTGCAGGCAGCGGGGGCATGAGCACTTCCAGGTAGCCCGAGAAACCGAATGTAATCAAAGGCAGGTGACTTCTGTGTTTCCCAGGGCACCCACTCAAGGCCAGGAGAGACTGACTTGGCAGCCCCTAGGTAACTGTGTGATCTTGGGCAAGCCACTATGTCTATCTGTGCTTCAGCTTCCTCATCTGTAAAGTAGGGGTGTGGGCCCCCACAGTCTTAACCTCCTACAGTTGTTTTGAAGAGTAAAATGAGTTCATCTGTGCAAGCCACTCAGCCCATGCCCTGCACAGAGGTAAACAATGGTTATTGCTTTCTTTCCAGAGGTGAAGTTGTGTGTTTCAAGTTGCTGGTCTTTCCTTTGGACCCACTTTTTCTTAAGCTGGGGTATGGGATTGGGCTGTCCACCTGGTCATGCCTGGCTCCTCTCTTGACCAACATCATGTGTTTAGAAATCAACACTACTAGCCCACCTGAGACTCTAATCAGACTTTTGTTCCAGAGTCTGCCTGCCTCTGAGCCCCAGGAAAGGGCCAGAAAAACCACATGATGTGGAAATAACCCGAGGTGAGGGTTTGACTGACTTACCACCTTCACCCAGGCAAATGCTCTGGGATGAAAAAAGAGGAACTTGGTTATCTACATGGAAAATAGGGGCCAAGTTCACCAGCCATGGGTTTGCCTTTTTTTTTTTTTTTTAAGGGTGCTTGGTGTGGGGCAGGTGGGAAGGGCTGTTTTGTGGCTGATGTTTGAATGATGGTTGGGCAAATGGGCCTGGGCCTCCCCTTGCAAGCTAATTTTTTAATTTAAAAAATTGTTTATTTACTGCAGTGTAGAAAAATCAGAAAATGTCGAAAAGTAAGTGACAAGTCAGTAAGCAGTGGAGTATGGCGGCTCTGAGCAGTGCTTGGAGCCCTAGAGTTCAAATCCTGTCTCTACTCCCTGGGCAAATCACTGTCCCCCACTCCATGCCTCAGTTTCCACACCTGAATAATGGGGAGGTTAACACAGTACCAAGCAAATCCTCGGCAGGTACTTAGGATGTTGTTGGTATACAGTTGGTATGGTGTTTGGTGGTTTAATCTCTTTAAGTCGTGTCCACCTCTTTCGACCCCATGGACTGTAGCCATCCAAGCTCCCCTTTCCATGGGATTCTCCAGGGAAGAATACTGGAGTGGGTTGCCATTTCCTTCTCCAGGGGATCTTCTGAATCCGGAGATTGAACCTGCGTCTCCTGCGCTGCAGTTGTGTTGTCTATCACTGAGCCACCAGGGAAGCCCTGGTATACAGGTGTCCCTCGGTGAATTTAAGTGATGCACTAGCTGGAATTCTCTAGTTAATTTTTGCTGCTGTACTTGCTGCTGCAGGGAGTGAACGGATCGGTGGCTCTGTGTCATGGTTCATGGAGTCCTGCTAATCATTTGGTCCTGGTATTGATATTTGCCTCGGAGATGCCCTGAACCTTCTTCCACGTCAGTAACCCCCTGAATATTCAGTTTGGTTGCCAAAAGGTGGGAGAAAAGGAGTGTTTTATTTTTTCAATCTTTGGCCGCACTGCACAATATGTAGGGTCTTCGTTCCCCTGACCAGGGATTGAACCCACACCCCTGGCCTTGGAAGCTTAGAGTCTTAACTGTTGGATCACCAAGGAAGTCCCCAAAAGTATTTTAGAAGCCATTTGAAATTCTTCTTGGGGTATGATCTGACCTTGGCGTCAGTCTAATTTCTGGAGTAATTAACTCCCTGTGGCTTCACTATAATGTAGAAAGAGCCAGTTTTTTTCTCCATCCTTTAAACTTCCTGTGGGTTTTTAGACGTATCACTGTGCTTTCCTCTACCTTTCTCTCCTCTATGTCTGCCCCTCCTGCTGGTCTCTTCCCATGCGGACTAGAGCCACGGGGCCCCTGAAACTGGCGGGGTCGTCCCCTCTGTCCACCCCAGCTGAGGCCCAGAATGGCAGCATGACAAGGCAAATGGCTTTGGGAGGAGAAAAGGGGACTCTCTGAGACGACTGGGCAGGGTGAAGCTCCTCCCCTTCTCCCCGCTGAACAGGCTCTGCTTGGGTAGCCTTACGTTTGGAACATGATGATGGATGAAAAGTCTCTCTTGCCATTCACATTCTCAGCTTTTTGGAACCGACATCTCCACCTGGGTGTCGCTAGTTTACCATGTCCCACGCGGAACTTGGGCTTCCCTGGAGGCTCACAGTAAAGAATCTGCCTGCAGTGCAGGAGACCTGGGTTTGATCCCTGGGTCAGGACGATCCCCTGGAGAAAGGATTGGCTACTCACTCCAGTATCCTTGCCTGGGAAATCTCAGGGACAGAGGAGCCTGGCGGGCTACAGTTGATGGGATCATGAAGAATCAGATATGACTTAGCAACTAAGCCACCGCCACCACAATGAACTTAGAGGTCTCCCTCCCATTCCCCCTGTGCCCCACTACCTTCGACCGCCCCAGCTCTCCCTGTCTCAGTTGACCAGGGCAGCTCTGCCCCAGAAGTTCAGGCCCAAACCCTGTATCAGCCGTGACTCCCCTCCTTGCCTCCCATTCCACATCTGATCAGCAAATCCTGTTGCCTGTTCAGAATGTTTCTAAATCTGCCTGCTTCTCACTACCTCCTTGCCTTCCTCTCTGGCCAGAGCCATCACAGCCTCAATCCTGCAGCTAGCTGTTCCCACCCCAGTGCTTTCTTTGCTGCCCTCCTTGACCCTGTAGTCTGGTCTTGGCCCTGTAGCCAGATGAGTTCTGTTAAAGACACAGCTCAGACCCTCTCCCGCTTCTGCCCTATACCCTGCAGCGACTCCTTGCATCCCTCAGGGAAAAAGCCAGAGGCCTCAGAGAAACTTACAAGGCCTAAGAGCATCTGATCCCTCACCTCTCTGACCACACTGTCTGTCTCCCTTTGCTCCAGAACCGGCTGCCTTGGGGCCTTTGCATTTGCTGTTTCCCCTGCCCAGAATGCTCGTGGACTTTCAGATCCTTGTTCCAGTGTCAGCCCAAACAGCCTTTCCTGGACTCCCTGCTGCTTCGTTGTGGCTCCCTGCAACCCCTCAACCCAGCACTTAACTGCCAAAATAAGCCTTACTTATTTACTGTCTGTAAACTCCCACCAAAAGGTCAGCTTCACAGGGGGAGGGGTTTTTGCCTGTGGTTGTTCTTATGGCTGTAATCCCAGCCTCAGTGCCTGGAGCCTAGTAGATTCTCAGTAAATAATGAATGAATGACAGGAGGCTTTGGAGTGACTTTTGAGCTGGATTGAAGCCTCTTCCCAGAGTCTTCTAAGGATGAAATAGACCCTCACCTGTGTGGAATGGCAACCCAGGTGGACTGAGCCTTCCAGGTTCCACATCTGACTGCTTCTGCTTCGTCTTGCAAAATTGAGAACTGAGTCTGGCCTCTCTTTTTCCAGGACTCAGCACCATGGCACATACAGCAGGTGAAATTAGCATTTGAATTTGAGTGTCTTGAGGTACAGGTTCCATTGGGGGATTTGATCTAGCTTGCTAATGTTCTGCTCTGGCTTTATTTTAACGTGGGATTACTGTGATTGCTGATCTTTACTGATGGGAAGAATTCACGGAACGATCTGCATTTCTGACTTTTGGAAAATCAGGAGATCTGATTGCACGAGGGCCCTCGCTTGTACGTCGTGGGTTGTCGGCTGGGGCTGCCCCCTCCGACAGAGCAGCCTGCCAGAACAGGCTGGCCCCAGGTTGGCACAATCCCTTCCCCTCCTTACTGCTACTTTACTTCTAAGGCCTGGCATCCATTGCCTTTTTCCCTTTGTGCTTTCTCCCTTGGTCTGCTTCCCTCATCGGTGGAGCCCACCTGGACCTGTAGGTGTTTGAGTCAGTGTCTCCTGCTTTGAAGCCCATTGGTGAGATGACTGGGGCCGATCTGGCTCATCAGTTTGGTGTTGCTCTGTCTGGCTTGGTTGTGTTGGCAGGAGGGGGCTGGATAAACAAATTATCAATGCCCAGGGAATTTGAAGCAAGCGTCTGGTTTTGTATGTTGGCTCCAGATTTTCATGGTGGGATAAGGCCTAGATTTCATCAGATCTTAATGGTCAGTAACATGCTAGCCCATAAAAACTTGCCTGGACCTTTTGCAGAAAGAAATAAACGGCTAGTAAAATGCTTTTGAACTGTGATGCTGGAGAAAACTCTTTTTTTTTTTTTTTTTTGAGAAGACTCTTGAGAGTCCCTTGGGCTGCAAGGAGAGCCAACCAGTCAATCGTAAAGGAAATCAACCCTGAATATTCACTGATAGGACTGATGCTGAAACTGAAGCTCTAATACTTTTGCCACCTGATGTGAAGAGGTGACTCATTGGAAAAGACCTTGATGCTGGGAAAGATTGAAGGCAAGAGAAGGGAAAGACAGAGGATGAGATGGTTGGATGGCATCATTGACTCAATGGACATGAGTTAGGGCAAACTCCAGGAGATAGTGAAGGACAGGGAAGTCTGGTGTGCTGTGTGCTGCAGTCCATGTGGTCACAGACTGAGCAACTGAACAACAAATGTATTGGGATACTGACAAGGGCTTCAACTTCCTGAGGCCAGTGTTTCCCCCAGGCTTGCCTGGTAATGGGACAGACAGGTCTTTTGTGTTGAAGGCATGGGACTCGACTTATCTTGACAAGGCTGGGCCGTGAGGAAGCCCCCGTAGGGGAGGGTAGGTGTAGAGCAGTTTCTCAGCCTGGACATGCTGGACCTTTTGGGCCAGGTAACTCCCTGTTGTGGGGCCGCCCTGGGCATTGTAGGCTGTTCAGCAGCAGCCTTGGTCTCTCCCCATGAGATACCAGTAACACCTTCTCCCTGTTGTGACAACAAAACTGTATCCAGATGTTGTCACCTGGGTGGGGAAGTCCCACAGACATTGATGTGGAGGAATCCGGAGAAGAAATCTGGGGCAAGACTTTTGCCTCAACCCGTAGCCCCCTGAGTTTTTAGGCTGTTGAACACCTCACGTAATTGGCTTATTGGGGTTGCCGTGGAGAAGCTTAATGAGATGTGAAGAGGGTTAAACTCCAATTAGCCAGAGAAGGAGATTGCAGCTGTTTTCATGCTGTTTGCCTGCCTCTTTCCATCTGGGGCTGCTCTTCCCTAATCCATTCTGGCTGGAGAGAGGGGTGGGAAAAGGTGGGGTGGTGTGAAGGTTTGGCCCCAGAGTGAACTGCTTGTCTAGAGAAATCAGCTGCTCCTGGATCTTAAACTGCTTAAGGAGAGGTGGACAATTACAAAGTGGAGATTCTACTTAAGTGTCCCCTTGGTTTAATTGTGGGATTGTATCTCCTGGGGGGAGGTTGCCAGGTCCTGGAAAGTGGGTCTAGATGTCCAGGGAGGGTGGCGTCCGGCCCTCAGGCAGTAATTGAGGTTCCCTCAGGCAGTAATTGAGGTTTTTACGAGGCTTCTCCCTTCCCTGTCAGCTTCCCTGATGGCTCAGAGGTTAAAGCGTCTGTCCGCAATGCGGGAGACCCGGATTTGATCCCTGGGTCAGGAGGATCCCCTGGAGAAGGAAATGGCAACCCACTCCAGTATTCTTGCATGGAGAATTCCATGGACAGAGGAGCCTGGCGGGCTATAGTCTATGGGGTTGCAAAGAGTTGGACATGACTGAGCGACTTCACTTTTCCCCTTCCCTTCCCTCTCAGTGAATTGTCTCTGTGAGAACTTTCCTTCATGTTTTATTGGCTACCTGCTTGGAGTGCCTTCCTCCCTGGAGAGTGGTTATCAAGAGCCAGTGTTTCCCTGGTGCAGAGTACTGGAGTGTGATCTTTACAACTGGATTTGTTCTCCTGTTCTTCCCACAACCATTTCTCACTCATTCATTTATTCAGTCTTTTATTATTAGTTGAGCATCTGCTGTGCACTGCCACTGTTCTAGACACTGGGGATATAGCCATGAACCAGGTGGTC
>SJYA01003036.1:1688847-1762875 GCA_006410615.1 Neotragus moschatus
GTGTGCTGCAGTCCATGTGGTCACAGACTGAGCAACTGAACAACAAATGTATTGGGATACTGACAAGGGCTTCAACTTCCTGAGGCCAGTGTTTCCCCCAGGCTTGCCTGGTAATGGGACAGACAGGTCTTTTGTGTTGAAGGCATGGGACTCGACTTATCTTGACAAGGCTGGGCCGTGAGGAAGCCCCCGTAGGGGAGGGTAGGTGTAGAGCAGTTTCTCAGCCTGGACATGCTGGACCTTTTGGGCCAGGTAACTCCCTGTTGTGGGGCCGCCCTGGGCATTGTAGGCTGTTCAGCAGCAGCCTTGGTCTCTCCCCATGAGATACCAGTAACACCTTCTCCCTGTTGTGACAACAAAACTGTATCCAGATGTTGTCACCTGGGTGGGGAAGTCCCACAGACATTGATGTGGAGGAATCCGGAGAAGAAATCTGGGGCAAGACTTTTGCCTCAACCCGTAGCCCCCTGAGTTTTTAGGCTGTTGAACACCTCACGTAATTGGCTTATTGGGGTTGCCGTGGAGAAGCTTAATGAGATGTGAAGAGGGTTAAACTCCAATTAGCCAGAGAAGGAGATTGCAGCTGTTTTCATGCTGTTTGCCTGCCTCTTTCCATCTGGGGCTGCTCTTCCCTAATCCATTCTGGCTGGAGAGAGGGGTGGGAAAAGGTGGGGTGGTGTGAAGGTTTGGCCCCAGAGTGAACTGCTTGTCTAGAGAAATCAGCTGCTCCTGGATCTTAAACTGCTTAAGGAGAGGTGGACAATTACAAAGTGGAGATTCTACTTAAGTGTCCCCTTGGTTTAATTGTGGGATTGTATCTCCTGGGGGGAGGTTGCCAGGTCCTGGAAAGTGGGTCTAGATGTCCAGGGAGGGTGGCGTCCGGCCCTCAGGCAGTAATTGAGGTTCCCTCAGGCAGTAATTGAGGTTTTTACGAGGCTTCTCCCTTCCCTGTCAGCTTCCCTGATGGCTCAGAGGTTAAAGCGTCTGTCCGCAATGCGGGAGACCCGGATTTGATCCCTGGGTCAGGAGGATCCCCTGGAGAAGGAAATGGCAACCCACTCCAGTATTCTTGCATGGAGAATTCCATGGACAGAGGAGCCTGGCGGGCTATAGTCTATGGGGTTGCAAAGAGTTGGACATGACTGAGCGACTTCACTTTTCCCCTTCCCTTCCCTCTCAGTGAATTGTCTCTGTGAGAACTTTCCTTCATGTTTTATTGGCTACCTGCTTGGAGTGCCTTCCTCCCTGGAGAGTGGTTATCAAGAGCCAGTGTTTCCCTGGTGCAGAGTACTGGAGTGTGATCTTTACAACTGGATTTGTTCTCCTGTTCTTCCCACAACCATTTCTCACTCATTCATTTATTCAGTCTTTTATTATTAGTTGAGCATCTGCTGTGCACTGCCACTGTTCTAGACACTGGGGATATAGCCATGAACCAGGTGGTCGAGACCCATGTTCTCATGGAGCTGATGCTGGGGATGACCAAAGTGATTTTGGATAGCGGCGAATGCCACCAAGACATGAACTGGAATGAACTAGGGTGTGAGCTGCGATAGGGGTATGTCCAGGGAAGGTCTTTCAAAGGAGATGACTCTTGACCTGTGACCCATGGCAAAGCTGGCCATGTGAGGGCTGGGGGAATGGAATCTCAGATACATGGGACAGCACGTGCAAAGGCCCTGAGGTGCACGGAGTGATCAAAGGAACTATGGACCCCATCTAAGGAAAATCTGACCTGGAGCCTGCTACCAAAATGCCTACAGCACTAATAATATGAATTGTGGTACTAAGAAGGGCCTGGAAATTCCAAGGAGGAAGCTTGCTACAGCTTGGCAGGGAGATGGAACATTATTACCTGCTCCCCAATATCATGGTCTTCTGATTTATTTAGGTTTGAATGGGTCTCAGGTTTTAAAAATTAAGTTTATGTGTTTCAGAACATTGGCCACACTGTTCAGGGTCAGATCAGGTTGGAAATCTCCACTGGCCTTGATTCCCCTCCAAAGGCTTTTTAGAACCCATTAACATGATGAGATGCTTTTCTTATATGATTAAGATGACTTTCTAAAGGGTTGCTAAAAACATTCTTTTTAAAATAGATGTTGAATTGACCTGGAAGGTCTTGCACAGTAACTCTTTTGATTATGCTATTGCTTTCAAAGAATTATCTTTTAGAAGTTACAACTTTAGGGACTTCCCTCTTGGTGCTGAGGCTAAGACTCTGTGCTCCCAATGCAGGGGGCCCAGGTTTGATCCCTGGTCAGGAAACTAGATCCCAGATGCTGCAACTAAAAGATCCTGCATGCCTCCATGCAGACCCATTGCAGCCAAAGAAATAAAATATTAAATAAATAAAAAGTTGCAACTTTACAAAAAGTTTATGGTATAGCCACTATGGAGAACAGTGTGGAGATTGCTTAAAAAACTGATAATAGAACTGCCATATGACTCAGTAATCCCACTGCTGGGCATACACACCAAGGAAACCAGAATTGAAAGAGACACGTGTACCCCAGTGTGCACTGCAGCACTGTTTATGATAACTAGGACATGGAAGCAACCTAGATGTCCATTGGCAAATGAATGGATAAGGAAGTTGTGGTACATATACACAACGGAATATTACTCAACTATAAGAAAGAACACATTTGAGTTAGTTCTAATGAGATGAGTGAAACTGGAGCCTATTATACAGAGTGAAGTAAGTCAGAAAGAGAAACACCAATACAGTATATTAACCCATATATATGAAATTTAGGAAGATGGTAACAACGATCCTATATGCAAGGCAGCAAAAGAGACACAGATGTAAAGAACAGACTTTTGGACTCTGGGAGAAGGCGAGGGTGGGATGATATGAGAGAATAACTTTGAAATATGTATATCACCATATGTAAAACAGGTGACTAGTGCAAGTTCAATGCATGAAGCAGGGCACTCAAAGCTGGTGCTCTGGGACAACCCAGCGGGGTGGGGTGGGGAGGGAGGTGGGAGGGGAGTTCAGGATGGGGGGCCGCATGTGCACTCGTGGCTGATTCATGTTGATGTATGGCAAAAGACACCACAATACTGTAAAGTATCCTCCGATTAAAATAAAAATTTTAAAAACGTTTAAAAATACTAGGACGAAGCTGTATTCTAGAAGAATATGAAGGGAAAGTAAAAGTTTCACTACTTCCCCTCCCTGCGCTCTGTTCCCAGATGTCACCATTGATGGTAGTTTCTTGGGTGTCCTTCTAGAAAATTTCAAGCATATGCAAATATCTATGAAGTGTGAGTGGGTGGGGAGAGATTGAATACCTTTTTTCCCTCCCCAAATAGTTTCATATTCTAAATAACGTTCTATATCTTGCTCCTTTCGCTTAGAAACCGGTGTCGATCTTTCTGTCCGAGCTAAGTCCAGGGAAATTGAAAGGAAAAGAAATAATACTTTACCGGCCATACTCTCTCCTGTTTCATGACTGCCGCATATTCACCCAGTCCTCCCTGGGTTGCTCTCAGGGTCTTTGGTTCCAGTTTTCTGCACAGTGAACAGTGCTGCCTCAGACATCCTGGGGTGCTCATCTCGGTACTCTCCGTGGAGAGGTGTAAATGACTCAGCGGAGTCAGTTTCCCCTGAGAAATTGCTCGGTGGGGGATCTGTGCATTTTGAAATGTGACAGTTCTTTTGCTTTTCTCGGAGTCTCCTTTATTTATTTTTTAAAATTTATTTATTTTAATTGGAGGCTAATTACAATATTGTAGTAGTTTTGCCATACATTGACATGAATCAGCCACGGGTGTACCTGTGTTCCCCATCCTGAACCCACCTCCCATCTCCCTCCCCATGCCATCCCTCTGGGTCATCCCAGTGCACCAGCCCTGAGCTCCCTGTCTCATGCATCGAACCTGGACTGGCGATCTGTTTCACATATGATAATATACATGTGCTTCCCCGGTGGCTCAGAGGGTAAAGTGTCTGCTTGCAATGTAGGAGACTGAGGTTCAATCCCTGGGTTGGCAAGAGCCNAGGCCAGACAAGAAATTCAGGCAAGGCTTCACTGGGGCCCCTGCTGCAGCAGGGGGAGCGAGTAACAGGTTCCCATGCTTGCTCGCTTCCTGAGGGTTCCTCATCTGGAGCGAGCAGTGTGTCCAGGGGTTGGACTAGAGGGCTGGTTCAGGTGATTTGCCCACCCTTAGGTGGTGCTGGGTGCAGGGGGATGTGCAGGGCCCTGATTTTTTTCTCATCACCCTGTGTTTGCTCCTGGCTCTTCAGAAGTGGCAGTTGGGTTTTGTTTTGGGTTTTTCTTGAACAATTCTCTATCTTGCTGACCAGTATGCTCCAGCTGCGCATATACGTGGTTATTTTCAGTCCCTTATACTTTTTGTATTTTGTTGCTTGAGGAGACGTTTGTCCAGGTGCAGGCACTGCAGCAGAGGCTCCCAGGTGCCAGGCCCTAGCCTGTCTCAGCAGGAGCGACTCCTCAGGGGTGTGGAGGTGGTTCCGTGAGCTCAACCGGCTGGGCGTCAGCCTCAGCTGGTGCTTTCAAGGCTGGTGGTGCCTCCTTTGGCATGACTCTGCCAGTTAGGAAGTAGTAACTTCTCACGCTGGAGCAAAGGTCATGCTAATGCCAGAGACATGCTGGCGGAGGAGACAGACAGTTGCCTGCTGGGACCCAGGCCTTGGGGAATGCTGCCCCTCGCTGGGGCACCACCCTGTGGGATTCTCAGGCTCACTTGACCAGCGTTTTGCTCATCTGTGCACTTGTAGGTCTGTTTCAGTTGATGTTCAGTGTGACAGGCACACATGTTGAACTGTTCCTTTCCTCCTGCAAAACTGACTCTGTGCTGGGTGAGCCCCTCCCCTTCCTCCTGACCCGAGTCCCCTTGTTATCTGCCTTTCACCTACTCTGTTCCAGTTCTGCTTGCCTTCCTGCTTTCCCTCAAACCCAGAAGGCCTGCTCCTGGCACGGACACACTGTGCTTCCTGCTGTTGCCTCTACCTGGACACGCTTCTCCCAGTTGTCCACGTGCCTGAATCCCTCATTTTGACTTTGTTTGCTCAGAGGTAACCTTCTCAAGGAAGCCTACCACCCTATATAAAATTGCCATCTGGTAATTCTCCCTGTCCTTTGGCCACCTCATGAGAAGAGCTGATTCACTGGAAAAGACTCTGATGCTGGGAGGGATTGGGGGCAGGAGGAGAAGGGGATGACCGAGGATGAGATGGCTGGATGGCATCACTGACTCGATGGGCGTGAGTCTGAGTGAACTCCAGGAGCTGGTGATGGACAGGGAGGCCTGGCGTGCTGCGATTCATGGGGTCGCAAAGAGTCGGACACGACTGAGCGACTGAACTGAACTGAGCTCTCCCTGTTACCTCTGCAGTACCCAGGTCTCCTGATCCCCTGAGGGAAAACCCTGCTTTCATAAACTTATCTTTTAATATGCTGTATAATTTCCTTGTTTGCACAACTATTGTTTTTTTTCAATATTTATTTATTTAGCTGCATCCGGCCTTGGCTCTGCCATGTGGTGGAATGCTCTGTAGTTGTGGTGTGCAGGCTCCGTAAGTCCAGTTCACAGGCAGAGTCGCTCTGTGGTATGTGGGATCTTCATTCCTCAACAAGGGATTGAACCTGTGTCCCCTGCATTGCAGGGCGGATTCTTAACCACTGGACCACCAGGGATCTCCCCATGACTGTTGTTTTCTATTGTTTGGATAATCTCCCTCTTCTAGCTTTTAAGTCCTTCCCAGGACAAGAATCTTACTTTTCCACACTATTATTTTCCAACTGCGTGGAACACAGTAGGTGTTCAACAAGTATAAGTGGTTCTGAGGTCCATTCATGACCCTAACAGTAAATTTAAGTTCTTATGTTAACCCAACCACTGATGAAACTGTAGACAGGCTCACAGGTGAGGACCCTTACAGGCCTCCTCATATACTGAATTGGCTCTCTAAGCCCGAGTCCACATTTATCCATCTAGTTCCCCAATACATGTTAGACTCTGTCAGATGTTTTGCAGGGGTTTATACAGACCTTTCCTGAGGCTTCCTCCCAGGACAGTATAAATCTGGTAGTGAGGGACTGCAGCCTGCTTCTTAGTGGCCATCTCTCTTTGTACATTAATGAAAACCATTGTTAAAATCTGAGCCTCCTGGTGAGTTAATACATGTAAGATGCTGAGAACTGGGTCTGTCACAAAGTGAGCACCCAGTCGCTTGAGCCGATACATATGTTGCTGCTCCCTTTCTGGATAACCCTGGTTCCTATCTTGGGTGTGTAGAGGGGAAAGCACAGAACTAATCTATCTGTGTACATCTCCAAGATCAGCACTTCTCTATACTGAATTCCTCAGGGTCATGAAAATTTAAGCATTATGTAAAACTCCAGAGACATTCAGCACCAGCCAGCAAGGTCTTGTGATCCAAAGCCAAATCGATCTTTATAGCCATTATTACTCTTAAATGCCCTTGAGGATTGAAATGGATCTCCTGTAATGAAATGATCATGGTCCCAACATTGCCTTTAAACTTGTCATCCTGACATCTGCCTTTGGTGAAGATGGAGTATCAGGGACCAGATTTATCTTCCCACCTGAAGCAAGTAAGAAATCAGACAAAAATATTTGAAATAATGATTTTCAGTGGCCACCAAGTAAGGAAGGACCATGATCCTTGGGAGATACGAAACAAATGAGGTTGTCCTGGCTTACTGCTTGGGCAGTCTCGGGCTGTGGCACAGAGGGGTTGGGCTGTGAAGAAGCAGCAGGCTTCATGAATTGAAGAAACAGAGCCAGGAGTCCTAGGAGGCTGGGGCAGCTAGGATTCACAGAACAGAGTATCATAGATGAAACAGTGTTACAAAGAGAGAGCCTCAGAGGTCTGCCAGGATCTGTGCGGATCCTCAGCTTAGTGCTGAGAAACACGTGTGTGTGAGAAGCTACCCAAGGCCGAGAAAAGAGCCATCTGAAAGCATTAGCAGGAACAAACTCTGAGGTGCACAGGGGCATCAGGAAGAGGATACAGAAGGGCGCTGTATCAGCAGCGTGACAAAGCTAACCCCACGCTACACACTGACCTGCTCCCACCCCATAAACCTTTAAAGCAAAATCTGAAAGGATCAAGCTGTTTCCAAGTAGCTTAGCCAAGTCCTAGAACAAAGCTCAGAAGTATTTATAGAAATACAAAACCAACACTCAGTAAAATAAAATTCACAGTGTCTAGCATCAAATAAAAAATCACCAGGCCTTCAAAGGAGAAGGAGAATACATCCATAACGAGTAGAAAAGTCCGTCAAAACTGACCCAGAAATGACACAGGTTATAGAATTAGTAGAGAAACATATTAAGACAATAATTATAAGCATATTCCGGATTCATGAAGGTAGCACGAAGAAAGACTGAACGTGTTAAGCAGAAATACAGAAGATGTGGAAAAGATCCCACTGGGACTTCTAGAAATGAAAACTGTAACAATTAAGTTGAAAGATACCCTGCTTAAGATTCCTAGCAAATGGAAATTGCAAAAGAGATGACCGCTCAAGACAAAACATTTGAAACTACCCAAAGTGAAACACAAAGAGAAAAAAGACTGAAAGCAAAAAGAACTGTGGGACTTCGGGTGGGCTAAGAAATACACAGTTGATGTTCTGAAGGAGGTGAGACAGGATTAAAATCATATTTGAAGAAATAATAGAAGGAGGACCTTCAAGATGGCTGAGGAGTAGGGCAGGGCAAACTCCTTCTCCCCCACAAATATATCAAAAAGTCACCTGCATGTAGAACTCCCACAGAATATCTTGTGAACGCTGGCAGAGGACTCCAGACGTCCAAAAAGGCTAACCAATCTCATGGGGTGAGGTAGGGCACAAGATAGAGACTGAAAGGGAGACAGAGGATTTGGGTATAGGGTCCTGTGCCCCGGGGGAAGGAAGTCCTGAAGGAGGGGAGGTTTCCACATACTAGGAAATCCCCTCACAGGCAGGGTCAGGGTGGGCTTTGGAACTGCTGAGGGGAGGGCAGTGCATGAAGACAGGTGCTCCAACGGAGAAAACTCACCACAGGGTTCGCACCTCGGCACTTCCCACCTGGGAACTGGCTCATGTGCTCACTTCTGCCCACAGTAACTGGGGGCTAAGTGTGGAGGCCCAGGCTTCGAGGGTCAGGCCTCAGGGAGAGGGCACGGGCCGACTGCCAGGGAGGTGCTCTAGGGGGTAGCACAGCACAGCGGAGGCAGGCCAGGGAAACCCTGCGTCCACCACAGAAACAAAGGATCGTTCCCACAGGAAGGCTCCAACGCTGCGCTTTGATTCTGTGCCGTCACAGAACGAGGGACCCTGCCCAGGCAGATGCCAGAGAAGGTCGAGCCGGCTGTGATCTGTGGTTCCAGGGGCAAACAGGCAGGCGCAGTGCCAGAGGCTGAAGGCAAGGGACCTCTGTGACCTCGGTCCCAGAGATCGCAACCACCACCACGCTGTGAGCAGCTGTGAGTTGCCCCCAACGTCTTGCTGGGAGCCTGAGTGGCTTGGCTCTGCCAAGGGCCCCACAGCTCAGGACCAACTTCCTTGGGGAAGTGTTTGCCCCCCTCTGACGGAGGAGACACCCTACGCAGCCCTGCCACAGTGAACACTACCAGCACACTCCTCTCCCCAGAACCACTGAGCAGCTGAGCCTGAATAAGTAGCTACTTTCACCTGCTCGTGTTTGGGCAGTGAACAGACATGGAATAGAGACTTGAAAGCAAAGGAGGGCCCAAAACCAAAGCAGAACATCAGGGGCTGCATGAGCAAGGGAAAGAAAGGGAAACCATCCCAGAATTTATAGCTGCAGCGATTTGGATTCCAGCATTTAGCCTGAGACTGTCCTTTAGGGACAGCGATAGACTTTGAGTGAAAGTGGAGAGTGAAAAAGTTGGCTTAAAGCTCAACATTTAGAAAACAAAGATCATGGCATCCAGTCCTATCACTTCATGGGAATTAGATGGGCAAACAGTGTCAGACTTTATTTTTTGGGGCTCCAAAATCACTGCAGATGGTGACTGCAGCCATGAAATTAAAAGACTAAGCTTACTCCTTGGAAGAAAAGTTATGACCAACCTAGATAGCATATTCAAAAGCAGAGACATTACTTTGCCCACTAAGGTCCGTCTAGTCAAGGCTGTGGTTTTTCCTGTGGTCATGTATGGATGTGAGAGTTGGACTGTGAAGAAAGCTCAGTGGGGAAGAATTGCTGGTTTTGAACTGTGGTGTTGGAGAAGACTCTTGAGAGTCCCTTGGACTGCAAGGAGATCCAACCAGTCCATTCTGAAGGAGATCAGCCCTGGGATTTCTTTGGAAGGAATGATGCTGAAGCTGAAACTCCAGTACTTTGGCCACCTCATGCGAAGAGTTGACTCATTGGAAAAGACTCTGATGCTGGGAGGGATTGGGGGCAGGAGGAGAAGGGGAGGACAGAGGATGAGATGGCTGGATGGCATCACTGACTCGATGGGCGTGAGTCTGAGTGAACTCCAGGAGTTGGTGATGGACAGGGAGGCCTGGCATGCTGTGATTCATGGGGTCGCAAAGAGTCGGAACACAACTGAACGACTGAACTCCGGTATTCTTTCCTGGAAAATTCCATGGACAGAGGAGCCTGGCAAGCTGCAGTCCATGGGGTCCCAGAGAGTCAGACATAGCTGAGTGCATGCACACAATGGACTCACCAACATTTATTAAATACCTGTTGTGCTCGTGACATTTGAGAGCATTGATCAGGCTGGGAATTGACCAGACTCACGTTGCTTCCTTGTGTATGAGAGGATTTTGCCCAGCAGTTAAACCATCCTTCCAGTGGATTTGATCCAGAGAGTGATTGGTTTATGTTCTAATTTTAAAAAGATATGTTTAAATTTTAAACATCTTTTGACTTCTTTGTTTAAAAAGTACTTTTACATTAACAGTTCAACAACATGTAAAAGTTTTACTCATATTTTATTGTGCTAAAACGATAAAAGTTATTTTATCATGACATTTATTTTTTACATGTACACTTTCTAGTTTAATTGTACAGTTTTCTGGTTCACAGAGTGATACTCCTTGTGAGAAAACAGCATAGAGATATTTAAATAAAGCGTTAACTCTCTCTGACCAATAACCAAACTATTCTTCCTGTCCTTTCTCTGTAATCATGGAAATGTTTATAAACATAAATAATATACTTAAAAATAAAGTGGGTTATATTATTATCATCACTCTACCTTTTCCTTTTGCTTAACATGATCCATGGCAGTACACATAATCTCACTAGTAGTTCTTAAACTATTGTATAATATTCCAAGTTATAGATTTGTTATGATCGATTCAGTCATTTCCCAGTTAATAACATCGCTTGCATTGTTTTCCATTTTTTGGCTTCTGTAAACAATGCTCCAGTAAACATCCTTGTCCATGGGTTAAAATTCTGTAAATTTTAGTTTTTAATGAGTATTGGGGTTTCCCAGGTGGTGCAGTGGTAAAGAATCTGCCTGCCAATGCAAGAGACACAAGAGACACAGATTCAGTCCGTGGGTTGGAAGATCCCCNATGCTCCAGTAAACATCCTTGTCCATGGGTTAAAATTCTGTAAATTTTAGTTTTTAATGAGTATTGGGGTTTCCCAGGTGGTGCAGTGGTAAAGAATCTGCCTGCCAATGCAAGAGACACAAGAGACACAGATTCAGTCCGTGGGTTGGAAGATCCCCTGGAGTAGGTAATGGCAACTCACTCCAGCGTTCTTGCCTGGGAAATCCCATGGACAGGGGAGCCTGGTGGGCCACAGTCCACGGGGTCTCAGAGAGTTGGACGTGACCGAGTACACACACATGCAGTGGGCACTGGCTGGTTATTTTCCAGAACGGTTGTAGCAAGGCCATTCCTAGCGACAGGGACTGGGAAGTCCCATTTCTCGGCATCCTTCCCAGCCCTGTACATGGCTGACTTATGTTAATTTGATGGACAAAAAAGATATCTTATTTTCACTGGTATTTCTCTTAGAAGTTGAGCATCCTACGACATATTCCTTGGTGGTTCACATGTTCTGTTGTGTGCGTGTAATTGTCCTTTTTGTGCATTTTTACTCTGGTGTGCTCTTTCCTGTTGATTTGTGAGCACGCTCGGTATATTGGGATTCCAGCTGCTTTTTTTCCATATTTTTCCGTCGGCCGTTGTTTGTTGGTGGGTTAACATCCGAATCTTGTCCAGATTACGTGGTCTTTTCTCTCCTGCGTTTTCGTTTTTTCTTGTGAGAATTTTCCCATGTTCCTGCACAACTGCTGTAATTATCCCTTTAAATGTCTAAGCAGTAGTTTCTGGTGTTGGTGGACTGTCATTTACATCATTATTGCCTGTGGTTTGACATTTAGGTTGCTGTTTCCCTCTTCTTTCCCTTTTTTTTTTCTTTGAAAGAGAACATTGTAATGAATCTATGGTCGTGCCTGTTGACTTACTTCTTTAGAACATATTGTTTGGAGTGGAGAGAAATATTTAAAAATCATTGAAAATGTTTTATTTCCTGTCTACAACAAGCCCAGCTTGTTTTTAAGAAAGTGGTAGCTCGGTTCTAGCAGGGTCCCTCTGCGGGTGCCCATCATTGTGGTAGTTGTTTTCATGATTATTTAGAGCAGATGATACGTGCACATTAGTGGCAGTGCCTTCCCCAGTCCCTCTAATCAGCCTTGTCAGGCTGGAGACCCGGAAGCCCAGGGGAAAGCTGAAACTCCAGGGTGCTGGGGATGTGACCCGGTAGTAATTTAGATTATCCAGGAGCTCTTCGATAAGGCTTCTTCCTCAGAAGCAATTTCACTCATCCTGGGCCGAGGAGAAAAGGCTCGGCCCGTGGTAAATTAGACTCTGAGGATGGTAGTGCAGTGGGGCTCTCCCTTCTTTTCTTTTTTAAAGTAATTTATCTATTTATTTATTTATTTTATGGTAGGTCCTTGTTGGTTGTCTGTTTTAATTGTTTATTTGTTGTTGGCTGTGCTGGGTCTTCGTCGCTGCCTGGGCTTTGCTCTAGTGGCAGGGAGCAAGGCTCTTACTGCGGTGGATCTCTTGTTTCGGTTCCCGGACTCCAAAGCACAGGTCCAGTAGTTGTGGCGTGCAGGCTTGGTTGCTCTGAGGCATGTCAGCTCTTCCTGGATCAGGGATCGAACTGGAGTCTCTGGCATTGGCAGGCAGATTCTTTACCACTGAGCCACCGGGGAAGCCCTGGTTATTTATCTGTTTTAAATATAGCCATGTGGACATGTCAGTCCCAAACTCTCAACCCATCCTTCCCCCTGTAACCATAAATTCATTCTCTAAGACTATGAGTCTGTTTCTGTTCTGTAAGTTCATTTGTACCATTTAATTTTTTATTAGATTCTGCACGTAAGTGATATCACGATATTTGTCTTTTTCTTTCTGACTTACTTCACTTAGTATAATAATCTCCAGGTCTATCCATGTTGCTGCAGATGGCATCATTTCATTCTTTTTAATGGCTGAGTAATAGTCCACTGTATATGTGTATATCCATTCATCTGTCAGTGGACATTTAGGTTGCTTCCATGTCTTGGCTATTGTAAATAGTGGTGCAGTGATCCTGGGGTGCATGTATCCTTTTGAGCCATGTTTTTCTCCAGATATAGGCCCAGGAGTGGGATTGCTGGGTCATATGGTAGCTCTATTTTTAGTTTTTTAAAAGGATCTCTATACTGTTCTCCAAAGTGTGGGTACCAATTTACATTCCCACCAGCAGTGTACTTTTGTCTGTTGAGATCCCTGGGGGAATCTAGGGGGACCATTTCACACTTGATGCTGGAGTCAGAGCTGGCCCGCTTCCAGTTTATTTGCATATTTGGTGGGGAGGGGCTGGAGAGAGGGCTTATCCCTGGGTCAGACCCTCTTATTCCCAAAGAGGGTGGATATTAGTTGGGGGAGGTGGGGGGATCAGAGAATTGGTAGCTGAAGCCACCAGCTGGGTGAGGGGAAGGTGCCGCACTAGACAAGCCAAGGCTATATAGGGCTGAGGTCTCACGGCCAGGTTCAGGAGCCCAGGCTCGAAAATCGGTCCTGCCAGTTCCCAAGCTGGTGCGACCTTGGGCCAGTTGCTTAACTTCTGGGAACCTCAGTGTCCTCCTCTGTAAAGGGGGGATCACAGTCTTGCTGCGAATCTCTCAGATCTGGAAAGAAAACAGGCAGGGTGTAGAGGAAGCTCAGAAAAGCTTAGCGGGCACGTGCTGTGTTTCTGTAGGAGGCTGGCCTGGAGGGGACCGGGACAGACAGTCATGGGCAGTAGCGTGGGGATTTCTACTATGGCTCTTCTCTTCTGGTTTATCACCCCCCTGCAACCTCTGGGCTCACGCAGGCCTTGGCAGAATGAGGATGGAGCCCAGCCTGATCTCAGGGATTCAGACGTCCGTCTCCAGCCTCTGAGGATTCAGGCTAACTTGCCCAGCTGTTACAGGGTGTCTGTAGGGTGTCAGGGTCTGGGTGAGGCATGCCGGGGTGTTGGGTGTCGGCTCTGAAACTGGGCTGATGGGTGGGAAAGTTCGTTCTGGAGCTTTTCTTTGTCTTCTGGCATTCAGAAGACGTGTTTAAGTGCCCAAGAGCACAGGGGTGAAGGTGGGCTCTGACAGCTGAGAGCTGCTGACGGATGCATACTTGGGAAGTTCCAGGTTTTCAGTTACTGTAAACATGGTCGTGATTGAATTACTTAAAGGGACTTTTCTCGTATTCTCTTCTTTGACATTATAAGAGATCCAGTATAAAGTGGAATAAGACAGGAACTAGCACAGTAAAGTGTGGCAGTCCTCCACAATTATGCTCTTCTAGAGATTCTCTGTTATGGGCATTTTAATCTCCACTCGCTTTTCTCTGCATGTCTCACATGTTAAGAGTTTTTTAAAAACAAGAGTGAAGTTTTTATGAAAATGTTCTCTGTGTTTCATTTATTGTTCATCTGGGATTCCACCCATTTTTAATGAATGTATTTACTTGAAGATGAAATGTCAGCATGAGCCTAATTATATAATTTGCTAATCATTGTTTCCTTTCCAGGCGGTTGGATAGCCTTGTTTTTTAACTTCTGTGTAAGGGAGGTCTGGGGGAGATGTGAAGCAAGGTTGCATGGGTGTCAGGGGGCACTTGTTCCACCCTCTCGGATGCCCCTGGCAGGAAACAGAGCCTCTGAGCGTCAGTGCCCCAGGGCTGTGAGTTGTGCTCAGAGGACAGAGCTCTTGCCCATTGGTCCTGTGGCCTGGCCCCATTCAGTCTGCATTTTCTGAGAGGCTCCTGATTCTCCTTGCACTGAACTTGATGCTGGGAATCCAGAGATGTGCAGAGCAGGGCTCCGCACCATCCTTGAGTTCCAGTCTTGTGGGAGATTGAGCAAATGAGCGGAGAATCATAGCTGTGAACGGCTGTGAAGGGGGCTCAGTGAGTGCAGTAGGGGTTTTATTTGATCCATGGGTGGAAAGAGACTCCCTAAGTGGGGAGATCGTGTGAGGATATAAATGCAGCTCTATGTGACAAGGACCCCAAACACCGCGGCTTAAGATAGAAGCTAATTTCTCTCTGGGCTTCCCTGGTGGTAAATAATCCACCTGCCAGTGCAGGAGACATAAGAGATGCGGGTTGGATCCCAGGGTCAGGAAGATCCCCTGGAGAAGGAAATGGCAACCCACTCCAGTATTCTTGCCTGGAGAATCCCATGGACAGAGGAACCTGGTGGGCCACAGTCCATGGGGTTGCAAAGAGTTGGACATGACTTAGTAACTAAACAACAACCATTTCTCTGTGGTGTAAAAATCCCAGCTTGGCACGGCAGCTCTGTCCCTGAGGATGCCAGGGGCCCAGACTCCTCCTGTCTCGTTGCTCTGCTATCCCAGGTGCTGCCCTCATTGTGAATCAAGAATGTGCACCCCCATGTCAACTCCAGCCAGAGCGACGGAAGCAGAAGGGTGCAACCCAGAAGTCACCCACATCACTTCTGTGCACTTTCCACTTCTGTTCACATGGCCAGTAAGTTAGTCATATGACTGCATTGTTGCAAGGGAGTCTGGGAAATGTAGTTTCCTTTCTCAATAAACACGTGCTCAGCTGAAGATTAATTACTAGGGGTTCAGGAAGAGTGGATATTGGGGTAAAACAGTTTGCTATATAGGCAAAAGCAGAAAGTTAGAATGTTCTAGGCAGTGGAATAAAGCATGTGCAGAAGCTTTAGCTTAATCGGGAAGGCCATTGTGGCTGGAACTTGGAAAGAAGAGGGGGGTGTTGTGAGGAGACAGACCTGGACTCTAGGCGTGGATCCTCCAGAAAGCCTCGGATGCTTGCCTTTCCCTCCCCTTGCTTCACCTTTAGCACCAAGGCAGGGGCATCACACAGAATCCTTAAACCAACGGCTAAATCAATTCTAGTCCGCATTCCTATTTTTTCTGGGTGACTTTGGTAAGAATTTACTTTTAGAAATAAATGACATACATTGAGGATTATTCTGTCTAGTAGATCCTTCTCTGTGAATGGTTTGTTTTCAGCTTATGGTAATGCCGAGTATGTACTCTTACAGTCCCTTTTTTAGATGTGGAAACAGAGGCACGNCTGGGTGACTTTGGTAAGAATTTACTTTTAGAAATAAATGACATACATTGAGGATTATTCTGTCTAGTAGATCCTTCTCTGTGAATGGTTTGTTTTCAGCTTATGGTAATGCCGAGTATGTACTCTTACAGTCCCTTTTTTAGATGTGGAAACAGAGGCACGGGTAAATCTGCTCGTACTCACACAGCTGGCCGAGGGTGTAAGCAGATAGTGTTCAGACCCTCCAGTGAGACCTCAGTGCCTGCCCTCTTCTCCGCTGTCTCACCCTCAGTTGTTTGTGTGTATTCTTCATGGTCCTGACATTTATATCTCAGTGCATCACCGTTAGGATTGCATTTGGTTGCAAGAAACAAAGTGTAACCCCAGTGGCCTAAACATTAAGGTATCTATTTTTCTACGTATCACAAGGTCCACTACCTCTGACAAGTTGCTGGCATTGGATTAGCAACCCAGTGGACTGACACCATTCTTTGTCTTTTCCTCAAGGCCGCAGAATGGCTGCTGCAGCTCTAACCGTCACATCTAGGTTCAAGGTAGGAGGAAAGAAGGAACACATCAGCTTCATTTACCTACTTTATATTCAAGAAAGTAAATCTCATGCCCACCTCTATCTGTAAAGGAGGTAGGAAAAGAGCGTTTGATTTTATGCTTCGAGATGGCACCCCACTCTTGCCTGGAAGATCCCATGGATGGAGGAGCCTGGTGGGCTGCAGTCCATGGGATCACTAGGAGTCAGACACAACTGAGAGACTTGACTTTCACTTTTCACTTTCATGCATTGGAGAAGGAAATGGCAACCCACTCCAGTGTTCTTGCCTGGAGAATCCCAGGGATGGGGGAGCCTGGTGGGCTGCCGTCCATGGGGTCACACAGAGTCGGACACAACTGAAGTGACTTAGCAGCAGCAGCAGTGGGAGGCAGCAAAACAGAAGGGAGTTGGGAAAGACTGTTGAGTAAGCTAGCCAGTAGTGTCTGCCACANGGGACGGGGGAGCCTGGTGGGCTGCCGTCCATGGGGTCACACAGAGTCGGACACAACTGAAGTGACTTAGCAGCAGCAGCAGTGGGAGGCAGCAAAACAGAAGGGAGTTGGGAAAGACTGTTGAGTAAGCTAGCCAGTAGTGTCTGCCACATACTTATTTAGTAATTTAAATAAGTCCACTTTTTTGCAACCTAAATAAACTTATCCCCCCCGCAAAGAAGTTTCATATCACTTTAGAATGTCTGTGAAGTTGCAGGTTGGTCATATTCTTGTATTTATGTATTTATTCACTTTTCATTTTTATGCATTGGAGAAGGCAATAGCAACCCACTCCAGTGTTCTTAAATATAGTTCTTAAATATAGTTCTTAAATATGTCACCACTAAAGGAAAACATATTCTGCAAACTGACCAGATAACTGCTTCTCTCCTGCAGGGAGTTTTGCCCCCAGGGGACTTTTGCCAACAGTGGAAACGTTTTTGGTGGTCACACCTGGCATCCAGTGGGTAGAGGCCAGGGAGCTCTTTACATCTGAAGCCAGCTTGTAGTTTTCAGGCGTGTTCCCACAGCCAAGAAGTCCAATCTCCAGTAAACCCGAGAAGTAGTTTACATGTGGATGTGAATTCAGCAGATTGCTCCTCCCCAGGGACCTTACAGAAACTGGGGGAAGAGAGCTTGTAGACCTGGAAGTGGTTGAAATGATATCCCCTTTGCCGGGCAAGTCCTATCTGAGGACGTGTTTCAGAAAGAGCACTGTGCTGGCAGACAGGGTTTCTCTTGTGGAGCTAGGCAGAAACCATGGCCTTTTGGAAAGGGCTGTACATACTCAGTTGAGTAGGAGATTTTATTGCCTCCTCTTTGCCTGGGTTTGGCAAAAACAACCTGGCCTGGGCAAGGGCCCGTGGAAGGAGCTGTGGAGACAAGAAGGCAGCTGGCAGGTGGAGATGATCAGATCAAGCTGCTGGTAGTTTTGCCCGAGGTGGCCCGGTCAGGTAGCCTGACAATTACACGCATCCTCCCCCACCCCCATTAAAGTTAATTGAGTTGTTATGGAGCCACAGTGAGGGAGTGGGAGTGGCGTCTGCCTCTCGGGAGTTAGCTTTGCCAAGACGTAAGGGTTATATTCCGGAGAAGGCAATGGCACCCCACTCCAGTACTCTTGCCTGGAAAATCCCATGGACAGAGGAGCCTGGTAGGCTGCAGTCCACCGGGTCGCCAAGAGTCGGACATACTGAGCGACTTCACTTTCACTTTTCATTTTTATGCATTGGAAAAGGCAATGGCAACCCACTCCAGTGTTCTTGCCTGGAGAATCCCAGGGACAGGGGAGCCTGGTGGGCTGCCGTCTATGGGGTCGCGCAGAGTCAGACATGACTGAAGCGACTTAGCAGCAGCAAGGGTTATATTCATTTCTCCTTCTTGATTCTGGAAACTTAGAAAAACCTCTCTTGCCATCCTTAATGTGCAGTAGTGTTAGAGAAGAGCCTGGGATGTAGAGAGAGGCACGCCACGTCTCATCAGATCTACAAGGCCGGCAATGGTGACTTGCATCCCAGTTTCAGAGATGCTGGGCTAGGAAAGCATGACCGGCAGAGATTGTAGGATGCATTGATCGCGAGACGCAGATACCGTGTGAAGAAACACGGGTCTTGGAATCGATGCAGTAAGATAATAGTTTCTGGTCCCTCCCTCTTCTGTGTATGAATCCTGTTATTGCTGTAGGTCCGATGCTAAGTGTAAGTGAGACCGCAGCCTCCCTGCCTCATGGAGGCCAGTTGGGAAGATTGTTTAGAGTGATATAGCTGCATGGGGAGCTGCTTTAGCCTCTATTCAGATGCCTGATTCTGCCGCTTGCCCGCTCTGTGACCTGGTGAAGTGACTTTGCCTCTCTCTGCCTCCCGTTTTCTCGCGTATGCAGAGCGGGGGTGATGGGAGCGCCTGCCTCATAGAGTGTGGTAAAATTCCATGAGTTAATAGACAGCTAAGGTGCTGCTCCTGTGATTGTGAAGTGATGTCGTCGTTACTGTTGCTTGCCATCACTGTTTCTGCCATCTTCATCAGCGGTCACTGCACACAGCAGTCCTCACTCTGGTCTGAAGTGAAAGCTGAGGATCCAGGAGGAAGAGGAAATGGAAAAAGTACTGGACAGCAACGTAGGCCCCTTGATTGGCCCCTGAGTTAGCCACCGATCGCTTCTGGTCTTCCAGGTAACACCAGCTCCTTGCTCCAGATCAGGAAACCCTTTATTTTGTGCCTCAGTTTAAGCATCTGTTAAGTGGAGACTAGTAATGGTCTCCTCAGAGGTTTGTTTCAGGGACTAGGCAGGTTGAAACCACACCTGGGGCTATTTAAGGACTTGCTCTGAGGGTCTCTAAACCACTCTGGAAAAAGACACGCCTCCCTTTTCCCCTTCAGCACCAAGTGTTTCCTTGATGTGGGCTCTTTCCCTGACCCTTAACCGCAGCTCTTTGGTGGTTGTAGATGGGGTCTTTGCTCTTGTTCTTGGTCTGCTTTTACATGCACGTTAGAAACCCTGGTCAGAAGCAATTCCCTGGCGGTTCAGTAGTTAAGACTCCGAGCTTCCTCTGCAGGGGGAGCGTGGGTTCAGTCCCTTTTGTGGGAACTGAGATCCCTCATGCTGCACGGCATGGCCAGAAATAAACAAAAAGCCCCACAAACAACCCTCATCAGAGGGCACGAGGCCAGGTGGTCAGTGCCCGCCCCCCTCTACTGGAGGCTCCATCAGGGCCGGAGGTGGCCCTGGTCTGGTTCGTGACAGCTGGGTCATTTTCAGCAGGATCCCCTGCCACTGTTTGCTTAGGTCTTGCGTGCCTGGGAGCTTCCTGGTTGTCACTGAGAATGGCCCAGCATGTGAAAATTGTTCCTTTTCTTGCCGTTTGGGTTATTTCCTTTGGACTCGTGCCCATAGCTGGGATTGTTGGGTCACAGGCAGGGACAGAGGTTCTGGCTTTTCTTTGGGTGTTTCTGGATTGCTCGGCAGATAGTTATTCATCCCCTCCTTTTGTTGGTTGAACAACTCCTCAATGAGCGCCTCCTGAATTTGGTCATACTGTGGGCACGTTACAGATTGTCTTCTAAGAGGGACATTTAAAACTCGGCTGGGAGCTAATTGAGAGTGCTGACTTGTGGGCATTTCTGAAGCTCCAAGGACTGTACTAAGCTCTTTGTAAGTCCTAATGATTCCATCCCAATGGTAGTGGAATAGAGGCTGATGGGGAAACAGAAGCAGAGAGAGGGGAAGTCACTCAGCTGGTAGATGGCAGAGCTGGATCCAAACCCAGGCTGTCTAGCTCGAATCTGGATGCTAACCTGTGTCCTGTGCTGCCCCGTAAACATGGAAAGGAAGGAAATACACAGTTAGGTCCTAGTGAAGAACCAGGAAGGGGGCACTTGAGACGGGTAGCCTCTCTCCTCCAGCATTGCCAGAAAGAGGAGGAGGAGCTCGCTAGGCCACCGGCATTCCAGGCTGGAACAGCGGGTGTGAGGCTCTAAGGTGGGGAAAAGCTGGGTGTGATTGAAGAGCAACGAGGAGGCCATTGAGGCTGGAGCATCAGAGGTCAGGGGCCAAAGAGAGTACCATGGGCCAAAGTGGGGGCACAACTGTGCCTTCCAGGATCCAGTGAAACTGATGATTAATACGGTGCTCGTTAGTCCCCAGCCGTGTAAGAAACAATTTCCATTTAATCCTCAAAACAGCCCTATGCGGTTAATAGACTGTTATCATCCCCATTTTACAGATGGGAAACTGAGGCCTGGGCCTGCTATGTGACTTTCACAACATCTTACAGCTCATATGTAGTAGAGTTGGGATGGCATTCCCGAGGTTTGGCCCAGGGTCTAGACTCTCAAGGGTGGCACCATCTCCACTGTGATGGGAATGTCCCTGCTTGTTGCCATAGTGGCCTGTTGCCAGTGGCCATTGTAGGTCCCCTGTGGTGGCTCAGATGGTATAGAATCTGCTTGCGATGCAGAAGACCCAGGTTTGATCCCTGGGTCTGGATCCTCTGGAGAAGGTAATGGCTACCCACTCCAGTACTCTTGCCTGGAGAATCCCATGGGCAGAGGAGCCTGGTGGGCTACAGTCCGTAGGGCTGCAAAGAGTCAGACACAGTGACTCACATGTTGTAGGTGCTTGCAGGTCAGTGGCTGTGGTAGGGGGACACGGGTGGGACAGAGTGGAGTCTTTTCCAACAGACTGTGTCAGATGGCTAAGCCTGGAGCCGGAGAGATGAAAGAAAGTCTCCTGGGGGAGGCTTCAGCATTCTGGCACATGGCTTTATGAGCAGCTGTCCTCACTGACATGATGGTGACGATGACGGTGGCGATAACAGTGACAGTGATAATGGTATGGAAAGAGCCGACTCGTTGGAAAAGGCCCTGATGGGAGAGATTGAAGGCAGGAGGAGAAGGACGGCAGAGGATGAGATGGTGGGATGGCATCACCGACTTGATGGACAGGGGTTTGAGCAAGCTCAGGGAGATAGTGAAGGACAGGGACGCCTGGCGCGCTGAGGCCGTGGAGTCACAAAGAGGCGGACACGACTGATGGACTGAACGGCAACCACAGTAATATGGGAGAAGGAGCAGCAGCACGCTTCACCCCCGTGGCCCCCCTGCCCCCAACACCGAGTGCTTTTGGTTTCTGTCGTTTTGCCACGCTGCATGCCACTTGGCTCTTAGTTCCCTGACCAGGGCTCAAACCTGTGCCCCCTGCAGTGGAAGCTTGGAACCTTAGCCACCAGACCGTCAGGGAAGTCCCATGACATTGACTGCCAATAATCCAATGAGAGATGAGTGGCTTAAAGTCAGAGAGGTGGATTGGCTCCCCCAAGGTCATACAGCCAGGAAGCTGTGGGGATAGGATTCAAGGCCTTCTGCTCCAAAGCTTGTGCTGTTGGCCACTGAGTCATGGTCCTGCTCTGCGATGGCTCCTGGTGTGGGTGTGGAGCCCGGAATTCAGGTATCAGTTGGGTGTAGTGACCCCGGCATGGGGAGGTGAGCGAGCTATAACTCCTTGGGTTGGAAGGCTCTGGGGCAGGGACTGTGACAGAGTGTCTCCAGGGGATTTTTTTTTTTTTTTTAACGGATGAGGTGGCTTTCCCAGTTTCCTGTTCTTGGCCCGATTCAAGAGAAGGGAATGAGAAGAGTAAGCCAGGAATTTTTCTCTCTGGGTTTCACAACTCCCTGGAGCTTTTGCAGCATGTTGGTGATGCAGCACTTTGCTGGTGGAATCCTCAGTGAATCTCGGCTCTGCTTTGCTTAACTCGTTCAGGCCCTGGCCTGCCCTCCCAGCCCTATTTGTCACCCACTCCCCTCCTGGCACTTTGTTCCACTTCTTTGTTCCACTCACGCCCCAAGCTTGTCTAGCAGCTACCTTCCATCCTGCCCAGGGCTCCTCTTAGAGTGCCATCCCCTCCTGTCTGCATATGAGCAAACCTGGGGCCCCTCCCTTTAAGATTGTGCCTACAGGCAGTAGCCTGCTGAGTTCCCAAGTGGAAAGTACAGTGACAGTAACTTTCATTAAGGGAGTGGTAGCTGGGTACCCGTCTGTTGTTGCGTGTGTATTTTCTCAGGGAGGTAGGGCCTGCTGTAGCGAGCCAGCCTGCCCACTGGCTAAAGTCCACTTTAGCCACAAGGCTGTGCCACCTTGGGCAAGTTCCTTTACCTCTCTGTGCCTTGGTTGCTTCCTCTGCAAAATGGGAGCAATAGTACCCACTCCAGAGGGTTGGGGATGAAGATGAAATGACGTGCTATGTGGATTCAGTCTCCCTGATGACTCTGAGAAGTAGGTATTATTGTCCTTGCCGTGTGGAGGATGGAGTTGAGTTTTCTTCCTATTCGCTTTGGGATTAACGCTTCTCCCTTTTCTGAAAACATCTTGCTATTTATGTGTATGTCTTTGATGGCACTTAGAGCTTTTAAAATCCTTTAGCCACTTACGTATCTACCCGCCCTACCTGCTGCACAAAGTTCTAAACTTCTTGAGTGCAGGATACAAATGTGGATGTTTCTGGTTCGCTCCTGTTACAAAGCGGGGTTTAGTAAATGTGTTGCCTGGAGAATCCCATGGGCAGCGGAGCCTGGCGGGCGACCGTCAGGACGTGACTGAAGCGACACACACATGAATGAATGGGCAGGTGGGCAGGGCTTCAGAGTCACTAGGTATCGGTGGCAGGAGTGGGGCCAGGTGGAAAAGCTGCTACGACAGTGGATCAAAACTGGGGCAGTTAAGCTTCTCGGGGACATTGATGAGCTCTATTGTGACTGGGAGTGGGCAGAGGAAGCTGCTGGCTTCTGGTGGGTAGAGGCCAGGGTTGCTGCCAGACATCCCACAATGCACAGGGCAGCCCCACAATAGGGAATTAAAATGGTCCCAAATGTCACTAGGGTGGAGGTGAGGAACCTTGGGTTAAGGGAACAGATAATCTCGTTGTAAGCAAGACAGCAACAGGAAAAGACATTGCATTAATTTTTTTCTTTAACGAGAAAAAAAATGCAAACAAATTCCTTCTAGATGTGTACTCTTACCGAGGTGGTGAAGTGAGGGAGGGAGGGACTATGTATATTTATTCATTTGTTTTGAAGATTGTTAGGTTTAAGGACAGCGTATGTCAGGAGAGAAGACGGCAGAGAGCCGAAGAATTGATGCTTTTGAGCTGTGGTGCTGGAGAAGGCTTTTGAAAGTCCCTTGGACAGCAAGGAGATCAAACCAGTCAATCCTAAAGGGAATCAGTCCTGAATATTCATAGGAAGGACTGATGCTGAAGCTCCGATACTCTGGCCACCTGATGCAAAGAGCTGACTCATTGGAAAAGAACTTGGTGTTGGGAAAGATTGAAGGTGTGAGGACAAGGGGACGACAGAGAATGAGATGGTTGGACAGCATCACCAACTCCATGTACATGAGTTTGAGCAAGCTCTGGGAGATGGTGAAGGACAGGGACACCTGGCATACTGCAGTCCATGGGGTCGCAAAGAGTCAGAGGTGACTTAGCAACTGAACAATAACAACAGTGCAAGGTGAAAACCTAACAGAGTTAAAATGATCCTGGGTCTTAGTCATCCTTTTAAAAAAAAAAAAAAAGCCAGCTTTACTGAGATATATTAATAGTTCACATGTCATGTAATTTGCCCATTTAAGTTGTATAATCTGGCAGCTTTTAGTATGGTCACGGAGCTGTAGGTCCATCACCACTATCGATTTGGAACATCCCATCACTCCATTTGCCTATCTTTGTGTCCTTAAGAGCTGGTGGAGCCTGTGCCCAGCGGGATCACACATGGCGGCTGCATCCAGTTTGCAGTTTGCTGAGACTCATTCTGATGCCTGCTCATGGCTTCCACAGGTGCTTACGAGTGCCTGCCACATGCCAGGACCTGCAGGTGAAGAAACAGGGAGTGGTACATCCAGGAACCAGACCTGGGACTGACAGTCTGGTGGGAGAGTGGGATGCAGAAAAAGTAACATATAAAATAAGTAGCATCAGGGACTTCCCTGGTGGTCCAGGGGTTAAGAATCCGTTTTCCATTGCAGGGAATGTGAGTTCGATCCCTGTTTGGGGAACTAAGATCCTGCACGCCAGCGGGCAGCTACGTCTGTGCACCGCAACGAAGATCCCTCATGTTGCAACTAAGACCTAATGCAGCAAAAAATAAGTCAAAAAAATTAAATATTTTAAAAAATTAGTAGCATTTGATGGAGCCATGTGAAATGCATTCAGTGTTTCTTGGCTTGTATCCAGGATTTGGCAGACTTCTTCTGTGGAGGGCCGGGTTGTAAATATTTTAGGCTTTGCAGGACAAGAGGCAACATCAAGCCACACCCTTGGCAAAAAGCAAATTGTCTTTTTTTTTTTTAACATTAAAAAATTTTAAATTGAGGAGTCCATTCCTAGTTTGGGGACTGTACAGAAGCAGCAATCTGGGCGAATCTGGCACATGCATTGTAGCTTGCCAGCCTGTCACCTACCTGGTAATTCATACGGTTTATCTCAGTCATACATTATATGTTATTGTTTAATCCCCAAGTCATGTCTGATTCTTTTGCGACCCCACTCATTGTAGCCAGCCAGGCTCCTCTGTCCATGGGATTTCCCAGGCCAGAATACTGGCTGCTGCTGCTGCTAAGTCGCTTCAGTCGTGTCCGACTCTGTGTGGCCCCATAGATGGCAGCCCACCAGGCTCCCCTGTCCCTGGGATTCTCCAGGCAAGAACACTGGAGTGAGTTGCCATCTCCTTCTCTAATGCATGAAAGTGAAAAGTGAAAGTGAAGTTGCTCAGTCGTGTCCGACTCTTAGCAACCCCATGGACTGCAGCCTACCAGGCTTCTCCATCCATGGAATTTTCCAGGCAAGAGTACTGGAGTGGGGTGCCATTGCCTTCTCCACAGAATACTGGAGCAGGTTGCTATTTCCTTCTCCAGGGGATCTTCCCAACCCAGGGATCAAACCCATGTCGCCTACTTGGCAGGCGGATTACTTACCACTGAACCACGTGGCAAGCCCATACTATACATAATATACACTATATTTTTGCATGTTCCGTAACAAATATAAAATGTTGAATAATAGATGATGTCAACAAATAAATCATATCTAAAGGAAATGTAAGGACAGAGTGTGGTGAGTGCCCAAAGGAAACGGAGTTCAGTGAGGGGTTTGTTTGAACAGGGCTTGGGGGTTGGGCAGGCCTCCCAAGGAAGGGATATTTTGGCACAGAATCAAAGGATGCCTCTGAGTGGAAGTCAGGGCAGAGGGAACTGGCCGTGCAGAGGCCCCGAGGCATCGGGTGGTCCAAGAACAGCAAGCAAGGGCGAGAGCCAGAGGCTGCCGTGAGGAGCTGTGGGCGGGGTGGAGTGGGATGGGGTTGTCGGCTGACGCTGTCCCCTTGGCTGTGGTGTGGAGGGTGGACTGGAGGCGGATCGGGCCGCCTGTTAGGAGGCTGGGGTGGCATAAACGTTTGTCAGGTTTGGTTCACATGGAAGCAATCACAAACCTTCTCAGGCTGTGTCACTCTTATCTTTTCTTACTGTATTATTTCAGGTTAGCTTTCAAAAGGGTTTTGAAATTCCCTGGCAGCCCAGTGGTTAGGACTCCATGTTCTCACTGCTGGGGCCTGAGTTTGATCTTGGTTTGGGAACTATAGATCCCACAAGCCATGTGGCACAGTGAGGGGAAAAAAAAAAAACGTTTGTGGCAGTGTCTTATTCCAGCAAATCCATATCCAATCATTTCACCTGCTTTTGTTTTTGTTTTTGTTTTTAATGTGACTGCAAATTGAAATTCCGTATGCGGCCTGTGTTATATTTCTATTGGGCAGTGCTCAGTTAGCTTCACTGAGGTTTTAATGATGTATTGTGTCTGTGCTTCGTGACTCAGTTGTGTCTGACTCTGCAACCCCATGGACTGTAGCCCGCCAGGCTCCTCTGTCCATGGGGATTCTCCAGGCAAGAACGCTGGAGTGGGTTGTCATGCCCCACTCCAGGGGATCTTCCCAACCCAGGAATTGAACCCAGGTCTCCCGCATTGCAGGCAGATTCTTTACTGACTGAGGCACCAGGGAAGCCCAAGAATACTGGAGTGGGTAGCCTATCCCTTCTCCAGGGGAACTTCCCAACCCAGGAATTGAACTGGGGTCTAGTGCGTTGCAGGCAGATTCTTTACGAGCTGAGTTCCCCAGTAAGTCCTTCATTGAGGTATTAGTGACATACAACATATGTAATTTGAAGCTGTACAGCATGACGATTTGACACATGTGTATATCATGAAATGATTACTAGTGAGGCTAGTTACCACCTCTATCCCCTCACAATAATTACCTTTTTTGTCTTCATTTTGTGGTGATAACTGTTAAGACCTACTCTCTTAACCATTTTGAAGTATACAATACCGTATTACTAATTGTAGTCGCTACCCTGGACATTAGATCCCCAGAACTTACTCATCTTACAACTGGAAGCATAACCTTTGACCAATATCTCCCCATTTCCCCCAGCTTCAGCCCCTGGCAACCATTGTCTTCCCTATTTCAGTTCCGTTTTTTGGGTTCCACATATAAATGGACACAGAGCACTGTCTTTGTCTGACATTTCACTCAGCATGATGCCCTCAGGGCTCCGCTGTGTTGTCACGAATGGCAGGATTTCCTTTATTTATAGTTGAATAATATCTTACCGTATGTGTGTACCACATTGTCTTTACTCTTTCACCCATCGCTGGGCGCTCGGCTAGCGTCCACGTCTTGGCTGTTCTGAGTAATGCTGCGGTCGGTGAGCGTGGGGCAGAGTGATTGCATTTTCTTCGAGTGTATTTCTTCATGCTTTAAGGATTCTATCCCCACAGGAGTCCCTGGGTAGGTGTTTACCTTTAGTGTCCTGATTCTCATTGTGTGTCTCTAGGTTATCACGGTACCCAGGGCCACCTTGTTTTCTGCCTGCGGAGCTTTCGAGCGATCAAGGGAAGCCGTGTTGGTCTTCGGGTCAGGCTATCCGTGTTTTCTTTAGCTTAAGGAGTGCTTTCTAAGGGAATTCATTGTGTCATTGTTTGGAGTAGCCAAAGGTTGGCAGTCACCCAATTGGAGGGCAGTTGGGACCGTGCAGAGCGGATGGACTTATGGGGAAGAGGAAGGAAGAGTAACTTTTTACTATTTGCCTTTATATATATATATAGGGGGTTCCCTGTTGGCTCAGACAGTGAAGAATCTGCCTGCAAGACAAGAGACCTGTGTTTGATCCCTGGGTCGGAAAGGTCCCCTGGAGAAAGGAGTGGCTACCCACTCCAGTATTCTTGCCTGGAGAATTCTATGGACAGAGGAGCCGGGTGAACTACAGTCCATGGTATGTGTGTGTGTATACACACACACACACACATTTATGAATTTAATTTGAGTCATTCATGACCTTTTAAAGTGAACTTAAAAATGAGTCAATGTTTTCCATCATTCCCAGCTCCCCTTAGGGGGAGGCAAGGATGAGCCCATCCTTCAGGAAGGTGTCAGAAGTGCCCTGGGCCAGCAGAAGCCAGGGCGTCAGGGAGCAGGTACCATGAGGCTGACCTTGACTCAGAGCAGGGCACAGGCAGGGGCCAGGGCCTGCAGGAGGGCATGGAGGTGGGCAGGTGTGTATCTTGCTGGGGGCACCTCTGTCAGCCCTTGTCCCCTGCTGGCTCTGCTGTGTGAGTGTCTTGTGGCTGCTGTAACAAATCACTCAAAATTTTGGCTTAAAGCAGCACAGATTTATTCTCTTAGAGTTAGGAGGTCAGAGGCCAGAATGTGGTGCTGTATTCCTTCAGGTGGCTCTTGGAGAGAACCCATTTCCTTGTGTTTTCTAGTATCTTGAGGCCGCTCACCTGCGTTCACTGACTCTTGGTCCTGCCACTTTGACCTTGGCTTTGGTCAACACATCTCCTTCTCTGACTCCAGCCCCCCTGCCTCTCTCTTTACCCTTGTGAGTCCATGGGGCCCACCTGGATCATCTTGCATCTCAAGATCTTCAATTTAATCACATATGCAAGGTCCCTTTTGTCAAGTATGGTAATACCCTCACTCATTCTGGGATTGGGAGGTGGGCATTTTGGCGGACTCTGGCCACCACAGTTCCTGGCACATTGTGGGGCACAGAACATCTTTATTGGCTGAGAGAATCGTTTGGTGAGGCTGAAAGTGTGGAAGGGACAGAGCAAGAGGTGGACCCTTGGCAGTTAGACAGGGATAGCAGGACATTTGTTGCCCACCTGCCGTATGCTCTGGTTCATGCTCAACTGAGTGTGTGTTTGCATCATCTGATTTGTGTTCCCAGTTTATAGATGTGGAAACTGAGGCTTAGTTGCTTGCCCAGTGATGCATGGTGAGGAGCTGAAACTCTGTCTGCCTGATAAAGGGGTTGGGGAATACGGCCTCTAACCTTGGTAAGGGGCCAGGATCCTATTAAAATGAGATTTCTCAGACTCAGCTCTACTGACATTTGAGGCCAAGTGATCCTCTGCTGGGAGGCTGTCTGGGGACTGGGGACTTTAGCAGTAGCCTTGACTTCCACCTGTGAAGTGCCCAGCCCCATTTCAGGAATGACACTGAAAATGCCTCCACACATTCTCAGATGTCTCCTGGGGGATATCTTGCGTCTGGTTCAGAACTACTATCTGAAAACATAAAGCGGATGATGACACATCACATCCACAGTATCCGTGTCACTCAGTGAAAGTCCGAATCCCTCCGATGGCCTATGAGTCCTGCGGGTCTGTCCTTCCCCGTCTCCCGTCTTCCTCCTTGGCCGCGTCTGTCATTACTCTTGGATCATGTTGGCCTCTGTCTTACTGCTCCCGAATGCCAGGTGTGTGCCTACCTCTGGGCCTTTGCACTTGCTGTTTTTTCTACTTGGAGTGCTCTTCTCTCAGATCCTTTCCCAAAGTGGCTTTCTCGTCTCCTNTGGCCACCTCATGTGAAGAGCTGACTCATTGGAAAAGACTCTGATGCTGGGACGGATTGGGGGCAGGAGAAGGGGACAACAGAGGGTGAAATGGCTGGATGGCATCACTGACTCGATAAACATGAGTCTGAGTGAACTCTGGGAGATGGTGATGGACAGGGAGGTGTGGCGTGCTGCTATTCATGGGGTCGCAAAGAGTCGGACACGACTGAGCCACTGAACTGAACAGAACTGAACCCTTTTGATCATTCTACAATGGGAAGGTCCTGGAATTAAGTCTCATTTCACAGATGGAGAAACCCAGGCCTGGCAAGGCCACTGCATTAGTGTAGTGGGGGCAGTTTGCCCATTCTTCCCCGCCCCCGCCAGGGGGACGTCTGGCAATCTCTGAGAGATTGTAATCGTCAGAGCTGGCTGTATATGGCACTCGCAGGTTACGTGACCTTCGTTTCTTACTCTGTAAAATGGGTTTAATTATACCTGCCTCCTAGGGTGGTTTGTGGGGATTCAGTCTAATGAGTGCTATTGGCCTCTACCGGATAGAGGTCAGAGATGCTGCTCAACACCCTACAGTGCACGGGCCAGACCCTTGAAACAAAGAGTGTTCTAGCCCCAATTGTTAGTAGTGCTGAGCTCGAGAAGCCTTGTTTTGGGGCAGGGATCAGTGACCTGAAGGAGACTAGAACCCAGACCTTGAACCACGGTTCTTAACCATCACCCTGCATGGCTCACGTTGAGGGACAAGTTGTAGAAGATTTCTGTGTCTGAGTCTGCACGTTGCTTCTCTGTTTTGTACAGATGACCTTGGAATCCCCAAGGCCTGAGGACAGCGTGGCCTTCCGGGCTGCCTCTGGGGTGGGGCCGTTGGCCATGCAAAGCCCTTAGCATCCCAAGAACCTGGCTGAGAGGTGGTGGAGCCCAGAACTTAAGAACTCAGGGTCAGACTGTGTGCGAGTTCAAATCCCCACGCTGCCTGCATCTTTCTGGCTGCGTGACCCTGAGCCAGTTCTGTAAACTCTGTGAGCCTCACAGTTCTCCCCTGAAAAGGTGGTGTTTTCACAGTCCCGACTCTGCAGGGCTGCTGTGAGGTTTAAAGGGACTCACCCTTAGAAAGCATCGTGTGCCCAGTCGCATCTGACTCTTTGCGGCCCCGTGGACTGCAGCCCACCGGGCTCCTTTGCCTGTGGAATTTTCCAGGCAAGAATATTGGACTGGGGTGCCATTTCCTCCTCCAGGGGATCTTTCCTACCCGGGGATCGACCCTGCATCTCCCACATTGGCAGACAGATTCTTTACCACTAGTACCACTGGGAAGTCCACACACAGGGTCTGGCGTGGCAACTGTGTCCTCATAGACTAGGCAGCCCCACAACATGTGCTTTTTCTTTATTCCCAGCTCAGCATCTGGAAATGTCTACATTTAATAAACTCCCGCTGCTGCTGTTTATTTAAAGACTGAACTAGTTTTGTTTTTGTTATTTTTTTAGAAGTAATACGTGCAGAGTGAAAAAATTCAGACAGTACAAAGGAAATAAAACAGAAACTAGTAGTCACCTTCCTCTCACTAGCTTCAGCCCTGCCCCCTGGAGATACTCACTTTCCATGTTAACAAAATGTTAGCTTTTGTTGTTCTTGTCTCCTGCTAAGAAAATTTCCCTGCCTGGATAAGCATCTATATCCTCTTCGGTACTAATTTTAAATGGCAATAGGGGTACACGCACCTGACAGAGATTGCAAACAATACATTTTCTATGTACACAGACGCGTCTGCACTGAAATTCAGATCCTTGGCTCTTCATGTCGCCTACAGGCTACAGGACTCAGCCTCAGTTTCTGTATCTGTAAGATGGGTTTAACTGTTCTCTAGGCCATGTTTCCTACAATTGTTTGTGACATAAAGCACTTAGATCAGTCCTGGCACATGCTACTAAGAACCTTACCCAGCCCTCAGTCTTTCTGTTTCCATAGAAAGTAGAAGGCAGCACACGTATCTTCATTTGCTTCACGTCTTCACTCAGAGGTCGTCTTGGCCCAGAGCCCTTTCCTGTCCATAAGAGGAGCATCCAGCACCCACCATGATCCTCTGTTTCCCTGACTCTTCATCAGGGCGTTTGTTGTCTAGGCATACAGAGTTGTTTGTTTAGTAACTACCTCTTGTAATGGTATGAAACTGAGAATGGAAACCTTATTTACCTCTGAAGGATATTGGCACATAGGGATCTCATGATTAAGAATTGTCCATCAAGCTGTCGACACCTGCTGGTTGTGAGTTATTGAGACAGTTGAATGGGAAAACGGCTGTTCAGGCCCTGGGGAACAGTGTGGTCCTAGTAGGGCCTCGTTACTGGACGGCATCAGAGCGACTCCGCTCCCCGATGCTGGTGACACTGAGCAGCAGTTCAAGTTCACAAACATACCCCCCCGCCTGTTGTCTGCCCGTGCTCCTCTCGGCAGCTTCCGTCCTGTCCTGAGGTCGGCGAGCTGGGTCCTAGGCAGGGCTGTTTCTGTTGTCTCCTCAGACCCAAACAACAACAGCAACAACTCAGGCCCCAGCCAAGTGTCTATGAAGCTGTGTCGCCCCGGTCGGGGCTGTAGGGGTAGCACCGCAGGGACCCTGGGCTCTAGCAGAGGGGATAGCTGGTACCCAGGCACCCCTGGGACAAGCACAGCTGAGCTGAAAGGGCCAGTCAGCATCCCAGCAGATGGTGTGAGGTCTTGCCTGAAGCTGGCAGGACTGTGATGGCTTCTGAAGCTGACCCAGCTAAGGGGAGCGATGGTGTCCCTGGACATCCATAGAATGTTTGGGATGGACCGGAATAAACCCAAGGGCGTGGTAGGCAGGACGGTAGCTTCCCCACAGATGGCTATAACAAATCCCCTGAACCTGTGAATGTGTTACGGTTACATGGCCAAAGGAATGAAGGTGGAACTAGGGTTGCTCATCAGCTAACCTTGAAAACGTGCCATCGTCTTGGGTTATCTGGGTGGACCCAGGGTAATCACCAGGGTCCTTATAAAGTGGAAGGGGGAGAGGGAAGAGAGAATCGGAGAGATGGCCCGAGGAGGACCTGACCTGACGCTGCTGGCTGTGAACAAGGAAGAATGGGCCATCAGCAAAGAGTAGTGTGGGCAGCTTCCAGGAGCTGGAAAAGGTGAGGGAGTGGATCCTCCCTGAGAGTCTGCAGAAGGAATTCAAGTCTGACAGCACCTTGACTTTAGCCCGGTCAGACCCATTTCAGACTTCTGACTTGTAGAACTATGGGATGAAAAAAAAAAAATCAGTGTTGTTTCAAACCATGATGTTTATGGTATAATTTTCATCAGCAGCTGTAGGACGCTGTTACAGGTAATTGGTTCTGAACTTGGTGGTGTTTGGATACGTTCACATCTTCTTCTTGGCCTACATACTCTGTGGGTAAAGGCATGTGCTCCAGAAAATCCTGTTAAAATTCTTAGATTGCCCATCACTGGGAGTCATTGTCAGGGATGGGGCAACTCAGTAGTCAAGCTTTGTAGGTTTGAGCCCCAGCCTCATCCCTTACAAACTGTGTGATCTTAGGCAAATTATTTAACTTCTCTGTGTCACAGTTTCCTCTTTTACCAAATGGGAATCAAAACAGAACCTGCCTTCTGTGTAATCATTAAGAATAAATGAGTTTATTCACATGAAGTGCAGGGAAGCAGTGCCTGGCATATAGTTAGTGCTCAGTTAAAGCTAGGTGGTATTATTATAAATACATTGTCATATTGAGTATAATGCTATAAACTTCAGTTATTTTTATTACTGATGTAAGAATTAAGGTTAATGACAATAGCTCTTTATCAAGTGTTAATATATGACACTGAGCCCTGGACCCATAGCTATAGGATATAAGTATTCTTAGCCATCCTATCTTTTTGCCTTTTCATTCCATTCATGGGGTTCTCAAGGCAAGAATACTGAACTGGTTTGCGATTCCCTTCTCCAGTGGAAAACGTTTTGTCAGAACTCTCCACCATGACCCATCTGTTTTAGGTGGCCCTGTTGGCCCATGGTTTCATTGAATTAGACAAGGCTGTGGTCCATGTGATCAGTTTGATTAATTTTCCATGATTGTGGTTTTCATTCTGTCTGCCCTCTGATGGATAAGGATAAGAGGCTTATGGAAGCTTCCTGATGGGAGAGACTGATTGAGGGGGAAACTCAGTTACAAATTGGGAAAGGAGTGCGTCAAGGCTGTATATTGTCACCCTGCTTATGTAACTTACATGCAGAGTACATCATGTGAAATGCCGGGTTGGATGAAGCNCCCTCTGATGGATAAGGATAAGAGGCTTATGGAAGCTTCCTGATGGGAGAGACTGATTGAGGGGGAAACTCAGTTACAAATTGGGAAAGGAGTGCGTCAAGGCTGTATATTGTCACCCTGCTTATGTAACTTACATGCAGAGTACATCATGTGAAATGCCGGGTTGGATGAAGCACAAGCTGGAGTCAAGATTGCTGAGAGAAATATCAGTAACCTCAGATATGCAGATACCACCACCCTTATGGCAGAAAGCTAAAAAGAACTAAAGAGCCTTTTGATGAAAGTGAAAGAGGAGAGTGAAAAAGCTGGCTAAAAACTCAACATTCAGAAAACTAAGATCATGGCATCCAGTCCCATCACTTCATGGCACGTAGATGGGGAAACAATGAAAACAGTGAAAGACTTTATTTTTTGGGCTCCAGAATCATTGCAGATGGTGATTGTAGATATGAAATTAAAAGATGCTTGCTCCTTGGAAGAAAAGCTATGACCAACCTACACAGCATATTAAAAAGCAGAGACATTACTTTGCCAACAACTGTCCATCTAGTCAAAGCTATGGTTTTCCCAGTAGTCATATATGGATGTGAGAATTGGACTATAAAGAAAGTTGAACGCCGAANTCCTTGGAAGAAAAGCTATGACCAACCTACACAGCATATTAAAAAGCAGAGACATTACTTTGCCAACAACTGTCCATCTAGTCAAAGCTATGGTTTTCCCAGTAGTCATATATGGATGTGAGAATTGGACTATAAAGAAAGTTGAACGCCGAAGAACTGATGCTTTAGAACTGTGGTATTGGAGAAGACTCTTGAGAGTCCCTTGCATTGCAAGGAGATCCAAGCAGTCAGTCCTAAAGGAAATCAGTCCTGAATATTCATTGGAAAGACTGATGCTTAAGCTCCAGTCCTTTGGCCACCTGATGCAAAGAGCTGACTACTGGAAAAAACTGTGATGCTGGGAAAGATTGAAGGGGATGGCAGAGGATGAGGTGGTTGGATGGCATCACCAACTCGATGGACATGAGTTTGAGTAAACTCTGGGAGTTGGTGATGTACAGGGAAGCCTGGCATGCTGCAGTCCATGAGGTCACAAAGAGTCGGACACAACTGAATGACTGAACTGAACTGATTCTTAGCCGTAGTCATAAGTGAGGCTTCAGTTCAGTTCAGTCGCTCAGTCGTGTCCAACTCTTTGCCACCCCATGAATCGCAGCACACCAGGCCTCCCTGTCCATCACCAACTCCCGGAGTTCACTCAGACTCACGCCCATCGAGTCCGTGATGCCATCCAGCCATCTCATCCTCTGTCATCCCCTTCTCCTCCTGTCCCCATTCCCTCCCAGCATCAGAGTCTTTTCCAGTGAGTCAACTCTTCGCATGAGGTGGCCAAAGTACTGGAGCTTCAGCCTTAGCATCATTCCTTCCAAAGAAATCCCAGGGCTGATCTACTTCAGAATGGACTGGTTGGATCTCCTTGCAGTGGGGACTCTCAAGAGTCTTCTCCAACACCACAGTTCAAAAGCATCAGTTTTTCGGTGCTCAGCCTTCTTCACAGTCCAACTCTCACATCCATACGTAACCACTGGAAAAACCATAGCCTTGACTAGACAGACCTTTGTTGGCAAAGTAATGTCTCTGGTTTTGAATATGCTATCTAGGTTGGTCATAACTTTTCTTCCAAGGAGAAAGCATCTTTTAATTTCATGGCTGCAGTCACCATTTGCAGTGATTTTGGAGCCCACAAAATAAAGTGAGACTTAGAGAGGTTAAATAACTTATCTAAGGTCACACAGCAAACAGAGAAGAAAATTGGACTTGTAAGCAAAGGGACAAGGGGACACGTAGTTTTGAGGGGAAGGGAGGAGGGGTGATGAGCAAAGAGAATAGGAAGAAGAGTGGATTCCAAAATTTCAGCGGAAGAGCTTATAAATAATAGTGACAATCAATATTTATTAGGGCTTTTTATGATTCCCCGTGAAGGAGATGGTAGTACCTCCATTTTGCTGGTGGGCTTTTTGAGCCCGAGAGAAGAACAGCAACCTACCCAGCAGTGTGCTACTAGTAACGGTGTATCTGCGGCCTAAACTCACTTGTGTCAAATTCTGAATTGTATTGTTGAATGAAAGTTGATGCAGTGGCTCAGAACTTGTGTTACTGGAATGATTTGTGTTGTAGGTGAGAGTAACTTTATTTCAAATTTGTGTAACGGTTGAATTTATTGGAGAGATTCACTGGGAGGGTGTGTTGCAGGTGATGCTCGATCCAGCAGCCTACAAAATACCAAGCTCCAGTTTCTTTCATCTCTGCCTTTCATGACATCAGCTTCATTTTCACACGTGCCCTAGTGGTGCCACCCCTTCCCTCCACTCCCGACACTTGGTGCTTTCCTTACGAATGGCTGTTTTCCAGTTGCTCAGTCTTGTCCGACTCTTTGTGATCCCATGGACTGCAGCATGCTAGGCTTCCCGGTCCTTCACCATCTCCCGGAGCTTGCTCAAAGTCATGTCCGTGGAGTCAGTGATGGCTCAATATAAAATGTCTAAGACACCTGTAAACCCCATTTCCTCACTCTCTATTGCTGGGGAGAAGGGAGCATGTGTCCTTGCAGTGATTGGATTGATTTGGACAACATTCTGGAGTTGCTGATTAGCAGACTCATTCCCTGGAGCTTTGCCCTAAGCATGTGGCTGACCAAAGGATTTGTGTAAGAACAAGAGCTCCTGCTGTTATCAAAGAAGGGAAATTATGTGTGGGCCTTGGACAACTCACTGCAGCATGACTTTTGGGAAAATGTCTTGTCTTGCCTCGGTTTCCTTATCTGTGCCATGGGGATAACAGCAGTGCTGCTTCTCCTGAGGGCTGAGTGATGAGCATGGGCCCATCCTGCTCAGAACATGCTGGCTTCGAGCGAGGTAAGAGTACCACGTGACACCACACGATAGAAGTTTTATGAACTCCCAAAGCTTGTGGGCTAAGCAGGCTTGGACTGTGTTCCACAGATCCTTGAATTTCAACACTGGGGAGAGAGGGACATAAAAGGGTGACGAACGTGTCTTGCAAAGAAAAGCCTCAATTGTGGAGATCAGGGGTGCCTTTCTTTCTCTGAGATTTTCTTGGACCAGAGCCCTGGAAATGCAGAGCCTGGGCCAGTGCTGATGTTCATGTTCTAGACTGCGTCTCCTCTCACTGAACTTTGTTTCCCAGTGGTGGAGCTGACTGTGGCTCAGATCATGAACTCTTTATTGCCAAATTCAGATTTAAATTGAAGAAAGGGGAAACCGCTAGACCACGTATGACCTAAATCAAATCTCTTATACAGTGAAAGTGACAGATAGATTCAGGGGATTAGAGTGCCTTATCACTCTCTGATAAGAGTGCCTGAAGAACTATGGACACTTGTTCCTGACATTGTACAGGAGGCAGAGATCAATACCATCCCCAAGAAAAAGAAATGCAAAGAGGCAAAATGGTTGAGGAGTTCTTGCAAATAGCTGAGAAAGCAAGAGAAGCTAAAGGCAAAGGAGAAAAGGAAAGATATACCCATTTGAATGCAGAGTTCCAAAGAATAGCAAGGAGAGATTAAAAAAGCCTTCCTCAGTGATCAAATGCAAAGGAATAGAGGAAAACAATAGAATGGGAAAGACTAGAGATCTCTTCAAGAAAATTANAGAAAAGGAAAGATATACCCATTTGAATGCAGAGTTCCAAAGAATAGCAAGGAGAGATTAAAAAAGCCTTCCTCAGTGATCAAATGCAAAGGAATAGAGGAAAACAATAGAATGGGAAAGACTAGAGATCTCTTCAAGAAAATTAAGGTACCAAGGGAACATTTCACGCAAAGATGGGCTCAATAAAGGACAGAAATGGTATGGACCTAACCGAAGCAGAAGATATTAAGAAAAAGTGGCAAGAATACACAGAAGAACTGTACAAAAAAGATCTTAATGACTCAGATAACCACAATGGTGTGATCACTCACCTAGAGTCAGACACTCTGGATTTCAAAGTCAAGTGGGCCTTAGGAAGCATGATTATTAACAAAGGTAGTGGAAGTGATGGAATTCCAGTTGAACTATTTCAAGTCCTAAAAGATGATGCTGTGAAAGTGCTGCACTCAATATGCCATCAAATTTGGAAAACTCAGCAGTGGTCACAGGCCTGGCAAAGGTCAGCTTTCATTCCAATCCCCAAAAAAGGTAATGCCAAAGACTGTTCAAACTACTGCACAATTGCACTCATCTCACACGCTAGCAAAATAATGCTTAAAATTCTGCAAGCTAGGCTTCAACAGTACATGAACCATGAGCTTCCAGATATTCAAGCTGGATTTAGAAAAGGCAGAGGAACCAGAGATCAAATTGCCAACATCCATTGGATCATCAGAAAAACATGAGAGTTCCAGAAAAGCATTTACTTTTGCTTTATTGACTATGCCAAAGCCTTGGATTGTGTGGATCACAACAAACTGTGGAAAATTCTGAAAGAGATGGGTATACCAGACCATCTTACCTGCCTCCTGAGAACTCTGTATGCAGGTCAAGAAGCAACAGTTAGAACCAGACGTGGAACAATAGACTGGTTCCAAGTTGGGGAAGGAGTTATGTCAAGGCTGTATATTGTCACCTTGCTTATTTAACTTATATGCAGAGTATATTATCTGCATGAGAAATGCCGGACTGGATGAAACACAAGCTAGAATCAANTATACCAGACCATCTTACCTGCCTCCTGAGAACTCTGTATGCAGGTCAAGAAGCAACAGTTAGAACCAGACGTGGAACAATAGACTGGTTCCAAGTTGGGGAAGGAGTTATGTCAAGGCTGTATATTGTCACCTTGCTTATTTAACTTATATGCAGAGTATATTATCTGCATGAGAAATGCCGGACTGGATGAAACACAAGCTAGAATCAAAATTGCCGGGAGAAATATCAGTAACCTCAGACACACAGATGACACCACCCTTATGGCAGAAAGTAAAGAGCTAAAGAGCCTCTTGTTGAAAGTCAAAGAAGAGAGTGAAAAATCTGGCTAAAAACTCAACATTCGGAAAACTAAGATCATGGCATCCAGTCCCATCACTTCATAGCCAATAGATGGGGAAACAATGGAAACAGTGACAGACTTTATGTTTTGGGGCTCCAAAATCACTGCAGCTAGTGACTGCATCCGTGAAGTTAAAAGATGCTTGTTCCTTGGAAGAAAAGCTATGACCAACTTAGACAGCATATTAAAAAGCAGAGACATTACTTTGCCAACAAAGGTCCGTCTAGTCAAAGCTATGGCTTTTCCAGTAGTCATATATGAATGTGAGAGTTGGACTATAAAGAAAGCTAAGTGCTGAAGAATTGATGCTTTAGAACTATGATGTTGGAGAAGACTCTTGAGAGTCCCTTAGACTGCAAGGAGATCCAACCAGTCCATCCTAAAGGAAATCAGTCCTGAATATTCATTGGAAGGACTGATGCTGAAGCTGAAACTCCAATCCTTTGGCCACCTGATGTGAAGAACTGACTCATTGGAAAAGACCCTGATGCTGGGAAAGATTGAAGGTGGAAGGAGAAGGGGATGACAGAGGATGAGATGGTTGGATGACATCACCGAGTCTGTGACCATGAGTTTGAGCAAGCTTTGGGAATTGGTGATGTACAAGGAAGTATGGCGTGCTGCAGTCCATGGGGTCACAAAGAGTCGGACCAACTCAGTGACTGAACTGAACTGATGGGAGCTCAGCAGAATTGGGGCAGTGTTCCAACCAGCTTGATTTCTGGAACTCCCTGTGTGAGGAGGCAGAGACCCTAGGGAGGAAGACCAGGGTTAGCTGTCATCTCTGGGATTGGGGGCAGCAAGTAGCTGGTAGTCTCCATGAAACCTCCTTCCTTAGCGTTTTAATGTCCCTGTTTCCCCCGGAAACCCTCGGTAGAGGGGACCCCACTGCCTGTCTCCAGGAGTTATCAAGGGCATGGGGGCAGGGATCAGTTCCCTTGGACAGTTGTTATTTAGTCACTAAATCTTGTCCGACTCTTTCTTGACCCCATGGGCTGTAGCCCTCTAGGCTCCTCTGTCCATGGGATTTCCCAGGCAGGAATGCTGGAGTGTGTTGCCATTTTCTTCTCCAGGGGATCTTCCCCACCCAGGGATTGAACCCTGGCCTCCTGCATTGGGGGGCAGCTTCTTCACCACTGAACCACCAGGGAAGCCCCCTTTGGACAAAGGATTCATCAGAGACCTGGCCAGTGAGGAACACACCAGAGGCCCCTGACCTTGTTACATCACTGCTGTGACAGTTGTGGTCAGGGCCACTGTTGGTGGTGGTCGTGGCTGTGGAGGTGGCGTAAGTTCAAGGTCACGGTCAGATTTCCTCTTCTCAAGCCCTGCCTCCTTCCTCCTCTGCCCTCTCAGTCAGGGCTGGCCATCTGGCTCTGGGGAGGAAGCTGCCTTCTGAAGAATAAACCCAAACCCCTTCGTTTGCTAAGCGTTTCTCCGACCTCTCCTTCCCCGGAGTTCTGTGTCCTTGGGTGCTCCCGAGTTTCCATTTGCTCACTTCAGAACTTGAACTTTTCTTTGTCCTTGAAGCTTCCTAATGCTAGGCCGCGCTGAGGGTAGCAGTGGTGATTATTATTAATTATTGGTCTGCAGCTAATAGCCACCACTTACTACCTCTAGACCCTGCCAGCTGGTGCAAAGCACAGTCCCATTTAATAGTTCTTCCAGGCCTGTGTGTTTCCCTGGCCACACTGGTAAGGAGATGGAGGCTTGGAGACGTTAAGTGACCCGCCCAGGTGCAAGTGCGGTCAGCGCCTGACTTTTAATCCACATCCATCTGACCAGAAAGCCAGGGTCATAGTCAGGTTCTACCTGGATGGATTGTTTCCTGAAAAACAAAGTAGCAAATAATGCCGAGGATGGGAGGCCTGGTTTGGGTCATTTGTTTACTTAGTAACCTCTGGGTCCCTGCTAGGTGAGGAGGAGGAGTCAGAAGTCCTGGCAGGACAGAGATATTGATGGACAAGTAAGTCATCACTGCAGTGTGGGGAGGCTGTTCTCATAGTCTGGGGAGTGAGGCTGCTTTTTTTTTTCCTTTTTTAATAATTTTGTTTATTTATTTTGGCTATGCTGGGTCTTTGTTGCTGCTTTTCTCCAGTTGCAGTGAGCAAGGGCCACTCTAGTTGCGGGGCATGGACTTCTGACTGCGGTGGCTTCTCTTGTTGCAGAGCCACGGGTTCTAGGCCGGCGGGCTTCAGGAGTTGCGGCTTCCGGGCTCTAGAGCTCAGGCTCAGTAGCTGTGGTGCACGGATGTTAGTTGCATCACAGCCTGTGTGATTTCCCTGGATCAGGCGTCGAATTGTCTCCTGTATTTCAGGTGGATTCTTTGCCTCTGAGCCACCAGGAAAGCCCAGGAGAAAGGCTTCTTAAAGGAGGTGTCTCTGAGTTGGATTTTGAAGGATGAGTAGGAGTTTGTTATGATGGAAAGGCAAGAAGAGCATCTAGCAAGACATATCCCAAAGCACCAATCATTGGATCAGCAGTTGGGAAATGCATTAAAGGCGGGGACCACAGGCCTTCCTAAATCTCTAGTTCCTTGAGCAGTGCCTGACACAGGCTTGATAAATGCTCCTTTGAATGAATAGCCACGTTTCCCCACTGGGAAATGGGGCGGGAGAAGCCGTAGAAGAAACAGATGGAGCTTGAATTTGGATGCGGAAGGCCTCATGAAGCAAGCAAGGACTGGCCCTGAAAAGTGACCGGAAGCTATTGGAGGTTGTTACCCAGGGGAGATGGGTGTTCAGATCTGTCCCATTTAATAATGCATAGGTATTTAAGCCTATGGTTTTTCCTCTTAGTAGAAGAAACTGACTGCTTTTAAACACACAAAGTGGCAAAATCTTCAGTTTCATTCATCATTAAGAAGAAAGGAAGTTAAGCTACAGGGAGATATTTTCCATTATCAGATTGGCAGAGATCAAAAGCTTATAATATACTGTAGTTTGGGAAGCAATGACCGTGATACTTTGTCTGGTGCAGAATAAACTGATGGTACCCATTGGATTCAGCGACCGTTTAAATTTTAAACGCATACACCCTTTAATCCAGCAGGTCCACGTCTAGAAAGTTATTTTACAAATATGCTTGCTTTGTGTGAAATGAGACACTTCCTAGATTTATTCACTGCTTCATTGTGAGAGCAGCCTAGTGCCCCATTAGCTGATTATATAAGGTCAAGCCCATCTGTACAAAACAGCTGGAGCAAAGGATGAGAAAATGTGTAGAATAGAATAATCTCTCAGGTCTGCTCTTAAGAGATGAAAGGATGGTACAGAACAGGGTATGGAGTATGTTTCTCCATCTAATTACAGAAGATACGTACTTATTTTTGTTATAGATGCATAAAATGTTTCCTGGAAGGATATAGAAGAAACGGATGGTGTCGCCTCTAGAGAGAGGGACCATTTGGGGACCAGGAGGGGTGGGTAGCTTGTCACTTCTACCCTTTGTTCAAAAGAAAGGAAGTTAAACTAGCAAGAAAAAAGCAGATCTCTGGCACTGACAGAGATCAGTTTCTAATATTAAGGGGAAAAAAGTGAGGTGCCAAACAAGTATGTATGATGGCACCTTCGGGGGAAACAAAGTAGATAAACTATATTTGGAAGAATAATAATACATTGTTAGCAATATAGGAGTTTTGCTGGTAGGGTAGGAAGGGAGCGCTTTGAGTTCAGGGAGCAAGACTCATTTTTCACAGTGTACCATTTTGGGTAGTTGGGGAAAGTTTAGCACAGAAATGTGTTACCTATTAAAAGTAAATTAATATGAAGAGAGGCCATGTGGACACATTGGGAAATGGGGTGGGAGAAATGTAGAAGAAACAGATGGATGAATGCCTGAGTGGACAGGTGGGTGGATGGATGCATGAATCAGTGGGTGGGTAGGTGGGTGGGTGGATCGTTGGATGGGCACATGGGTAGAGGGGGTGGGTGGGCGGATAGATAGGTAGATGGGTGAATGACTTGGTGCCTGGATGGGTGGGTGGGTGGATGGAAGGGTTCACAGATAAGTGGATAATTATATTTGTGGATGCATGTATAGATGTAGAAGATAGAAAATTTATTTGGCTGTGGTGCGGAGGACTAGGTGAGGCCCAGAGGGTCTGGAAGCAGGGTGTGGAAGCTGGAAGCAAGCTACTGAAGCAGTCCAGTCAAGGAATAATCGGGGAAAGGATCAGGTGATTGAAATGTCTCATATACGAACCAAGCTTCTTATATACATAGAGAAGTGAAGTCAAAGTCGCTCAGTTGTGTCCGACTCTTTGTGACCCCATGGACTTAGTCCATGGAATTCTCCAGGCCAGAATACTGGAGTGGGTAGCCTTTCCCTTCTCCAGCGGATCTTCACAACCCAGGGATTGAACCCAGGTCTCCCACATTGCAGGCGGATTCTTTACCAGCTAAGCCACAAGGGANACCCCATGGACTTAGTCCATGGAATTCTCCAGGCCAGAATACTGGAGTGGGTAGCCTTTCCCTTCTCCAGCGGATCTTCACAACCCAGGGATTGAACCCAGGTCTCCCACATTGCAGGCGGATTCTTTACCAGCTAAGCCACAAGGGAAGCCCTTCCTACAAGGGCAGTTATATACATGACTCTATATTAAGTCTCGGTATTGTTTTCTTAGTACAAAGGCAAATTCCTTTGGAATGAGTTTTTTCTGGACAGAATCTGCTTTGTATATAATAACCACCAACAGTTAAATCCCCCTTTTCACCATCATCCTAAGAATTTTAGGACTTAAAACTAATCTTAAGACTAATTATTAAAATAATTAGTCTTTGATATAAACTACTCCTCTCCATGATCTGATAAATTATTTCCAAGGCTGTATTCCAAGTGCCCAAGTCTACAGAGACATGAACTTTGTCCTTTTTAGAGTTTCTTTGTGTCTAGAAGTTTCCTAGCTAAATTCCTTTGTCTGTGTTGACCTTTTAAAGTTTATTTTTCAATAATTCCTTTTTCTTGGTTCTGGAAAAATAACCATTTATATCATAGAATAATTATACCTCTGAAGAACCAGTTTGGGTACTTACTTAATACTAGATCTTTCTCTCTGTTTTTAAAGCCAAATCTTTTCTTTTTCTGCTTCCTTTTTTTTTTTCTTTAACTATCTTAACTATTTGTATACCTAGATAGTGTATTAAAAAGGAGAGACATCACTTTTCTCACAAAGGTCTGTATAGTCAAAGCTGTGGTTTTTCCAGTTGTCATGTATGGATGTGAGAGTTGGACCATCAAGAAGGCTGAGTGCTGAAGAATTGATGCCTTTGAATTGTGGTGCTGGAGAAGATGCTTGAGAGTCCCTGGGACAGCAGGGATCAAACCAATCAATCCCAAAGGAAATCAACCCTGAATATTCATTGGAAGGACTGATGCTAAAGCTGAAGCTCCAATATTTTGACCCCCTGATGGGAAGAGCCTACTCACTGGAAAAGACCCTGAAGCTGGGAAAGATTGAGGGCAGGAAGAGAAGGGACGGCAGAGGATGAGCTGGTTGTATGGCTTCATTGACTCAGTAGATATGAGTTTGAGCAAACTCTGGGAGATAGTGAAGGACATGGAAGCCTGGCATGCTGCAGTCCATGGGGTTGCAAAGAGTTGGACATGACTGAGCGACTGAACAGCAACAACCAGTTTTAAGTGTACATCTCAGTAGCATTAAGTATGCTTGCACTGGTACACATCTAGGTCTCTTTTATAAAGCTCAGAACATAGCTTTGATTGATCATCAAATGTAAAATGGTCTGCTTGTTCCCATTACTTTCTATTCTGTAATGTTCTTTGATGTGGCTTTAAAGCTTGCATGGAGTTTTAAGAATCCAGGTTCCTTGGAGTTCCTTGGTGATCTCTCTTAATCTGATTCCAGGAAGGCTGTTGGAATCAGAGGTGTCTGGAGAGCACACATCCAGCGGTAGGGAGATAGTGCTGTGGGGAGGGGGCTGCACGGGGACTGGCCGCTGGACCACATGGACCTTACCCAAAAACTGGCTCCTCCCTAGTTCCTCCCAATGGTTGTGAAGCAGGAATCTGGGCCCAGTGCTGCCAAACTTTCTGGTTTTTTATTTTTTAAAGAGACACTGGAAATCCAATTTTTATATGAAATTTCCTCATTTTTAAGTGTTGGCAGCTAAACTGAGATTTTGTTTTCAAAGGCCTGTTTAAGGTACCAACAATAACTGCAGATCATCTCTGTGGGCCTAATCAGCCTGGGAGTCACCTGTTTCAGACCTCTAATTTTATCCCGCCTAATTATGGTAGAGATAGGAAATTGAAACCCCTGGATAGGGTAATACCTTTCCCCGAAGTCATATAAGAGTTCAGTGGTCAGATCAGGACTTGAATTAAAGTTTCCATTACAGAAGTCTGAAGGCTGGTTGAAGTTTTTTCCTTGGGCAGATATACCTGCTCTATTGATGTACGTGTTTATCTTTTTACCTATTTGGTGTTGTCTCTTATGAAATACAGGTGGCTTTAAAAATATAAAAGTAAAACAGATTTGTTTCTCAGCCTGGATAGCTTTGTGGTTAAACGCAGGAACTCCAGAATCAAATTGCCTGAGTCTGAGTCAGGCTCCAGGTCTTACCAAATACTGGGGTAGGTACTGTGAGATACTGGGCAAATCACTGAACCGCTCTGTGCTGTAGTTTTCCCTTCTAAGAAAGAAATGATAAAGTAATTATAGAATTAAAGGAGATAATACATATAAAGAACTTAGAATAGGGCCTAGAACACAGAACTGCAATTTGGGTATTATCTATGGTGGTGGTGCTGTTGGTGGTCATGCTGCTGATGGCGATGCTGATGCCAGTGACAAAGATGGCGGTGCTGCTGATGGTGGATGATGGCAATGCTGATGCCAGTGACAAAGATGGTGGTGCTGATGGTGATGCTGATGCCGGTGATAAAGATGGTGGTGCTAATGATTACCGCTATAGTGATGCTGATGGTGTGGATGAAAGTGATCATGATGTGATCACTGTCATGCGATCACCGATGCATTGATACAGTGATATGGGGATCATAGGGATGACAAAGAAGAAGAATATTAGAAAGCTGTTAATTCACAGGACTGTAAAGTAGGCATGATTTATGTGATTAAAGGATGAGTCGATTTACAGGAGAATACCCTTTAGGATTCCTTTAAGTGGCGGTCTCCATCTTTTGTACAATAATGGAACCTGCCCATTGTTGTCTCAGGAACTTATCTGTGCGGTAAGGTGAGACATAACCTTCATTTGTCATTCTTTGTTTGAAGTCTTTCTGGTTACTGATCTTTCCAGTTTGCCTGTTCCGCCTGGGAGGGCATCATAGTTCTTCAACCCCACAGCAGGTAGCTTTGAACTCTACGCGGGCCCCTGGTCCACACTCTTGGGGGCGTCCTGTTTACCTGCGTCTGTGTTTGTGTCCGCAGGAGTGGAATGTCACGTGGAACACCAGCAACCCCGACTTCACCAAGTGCTTTCAGAACACCGTCCTCGTGTGGGTGCCTTGCTCCTACCTCTGGGTCTGCTTCCCCTTCTACTTCCTCTATCTCTCCCACCATGACCGGGGCTACATTCAGATGACACATCTCAACAAAGCCAAGACTGTAAGTCTCATGGGATTTTATTGTGATGTGTGTATTAGGGGGTGGGGTGTGTGCTGGGGCAGGGAAGACTGCTTGTGAAAACTGGCATGTTCCTTCTGCTTAATTGACCCTGAGCTGCCTTTTACTAGGACACAGAATAATGTGGTGAATAAAGCCTGGGGTTCTGAATTCAGATGTGGGTTCAGATGTTGGCATTGCCACTTATTAGCTATATGACCTTGAGCAAATTTCCTTCTTCCTTCCAGTTTTATTGAGATGTAATTGACAAACAGCACTGTATTAAGTATACAGCACAATGATTTGACTCACATAGGTCATGAAATGATTATCACAGTACATTTAATGAACATGCACCATCTCATATAGATACAAAATTAAAGAAATGGGAAGAAATTTTTTTTTAGGCATTTTTTTTTCCTTGAGCAAAATTCTAAACCTCCATGAGCCTCAGTTTCCCCGTGATTACAGTGGAGGTGATAGAATCTATCTCACAAGATCATATGGAGGTCTTCTTCCCTGACTCAAGGATGTCTTTTTAATTAAAAAAAAAAAAAAAAATTTTTTTTATCTTGAAATAGTTTCAAACTGCATAAAAGTTGCAAGGTTGATATTAAGTACTCCCTTAGCCTTGAATACCCATTATTTATAGCCGCTTATTTTTAACATTCTGCCACATTTAACATTTTAACATCTTCTTACTCTCTTTTGCTCTCTCCATATACACACAGTATTTATTTTTTTTTTCAGAATTATTTGAGAAAAGCTAGCATCCACCATGCCTCTTTGCCCCTTCTTCAGTGTATCTTTTCTCAAAGCAAGGATATTCTGTTATGTAACAACAGCACAATTAAATGTAGGAAATTTAACCTGGACACAATACTGTAAAAGGAAAAATAAAAACCACTATGTATATTCCCCTTTTGTCACTTGTCCCAATACTGTCCTTTCTAGCATCCCCTCCTCCTCTCCCCCAGTTCAGGGTCATGCATTGCTCTTGGTCACGCTGTTTCTTTATTTTTCTGTTATTTTGGAAGACCTTGTCACCGTTTCTTGTTTTTTTTTTTTTTTTTTTTTTTTTTTTAATGATGGTGGCATATTTGGAGAACACAGGCCAGTTAATTTAGAGTCAGTTCCTCAACTTGGACTCTTGGGACCATGTTTTCTCACGGTTTGATTCAGCAATGTCTGTCTGGCTGGAGAACTACAAAAGGGCCATGGGGTCCTTCTCTGGATCGTGTGCTGTCCATCTGCTCCTCATGGATGGGCTTGATTCTGGTCATCTAGTCAGCGAGTCTGTTTCTCCACTATATAGGTGCTGGTATGCCACTTGTAAGAATGAGCTTTCTGGGGGAGATACAGATATATACATGAAGGGCATGTATATGTCCTGTATATGTGTGTGTGTGCATTCCACTTTCTCCTCTTAGCATGTGTCTCGGTCCTTTATTAAAGCCCTGTTTCCCGAGATTGATTTCCATAAGCCTTTGGCAAACAGGTAAACTTGAATGATTTTACTGAAGCTGTCCCCTTGCCTGTGATACCATTGCTCAGACCACATTCCAAGCCCATCTCACCATGCTCTCTGTTCCTCTGTCTTCAGCTGGATCTGCTGTTTTCCTCTTAGATTTCTAGCAGCACTTTGTACTTTTCATGGAGAGCAACATCTCCCTTGAACATGTAAACCAGAGGACTTCCTTGGTGGTCCAGTGACTAAGACTCTATGCTCCCAGGGCAGAGGGCCCTGAGCTCAATCCCTTGGAGGAACTAGATCCCACATGCCATAGCTAAGGCCAGGCACAGCCAAAGAAATAAAAATATTTTTTAAAAAACTGTAAGATTTTGTGTGTGCCTTGCTGAAAAATGCTCTAGTAACTTCTCATCGTAGGGAGTAAAACCTGGATGTCCTTTCAGCAGCCCAGCTTGATCTGGCTCCAGGCTCCTCTTAAGCCACCTCCTGTCACACCCACAGCTCATCCCACAGCAGGCATGAACCTGCTGAACACATTTCTGCCTCAGGACCTTTGCACTTGCTGTATCCTCTGCCCGAATTGTTCTCTCCCTCAAGTAGTCACTGTGGGCTCTTCACCAGATGTCACCTGATGGGAGAGGCCTTCTCTGACCACCTTATCTTATCTGTTTTATTTCTTCTTCCTGATGGCTCAGACAGTAAAGAATCTGCCTGCAAGGCAGGAGACCCAGGTTCGATCCCTGGGTTGGGAAGATCCCCTGGAGAAAGGCATGGCTATCCACTCCAGTATTCTTGTCTGGAGAATTCCATAGACAGAGGAACCTGGGAGTGGGCGGCTACAGTCCATGGTTTCATAAAGAGTCAGGCGCCACTGAGTGACTAATACTTTCCATGTACTCATTCCTTTCTAGCGCTATGCTGTGTATTTTTCGGTTTGTCTCTTGCCTGTTCCATCCACTGGAATCACAGCTCCATGAAAGCAGTGACTTCTGTTTGTTTTATTCATCATTCTATCCTTCATGTCTGTGGCCCATAGTAGGCCCCCAGTAAATTTTGGTTGGCTTAATATTGTTGGATGAATGGCCATCGTGTGAGGGTCCCCGTGTAGGCCATGGATGTCGATAAGTCAGAGACTTGAGTCTTCAGGTGCTGGGGAGAATAGTGACAGACAGAGTCATGGCTGGGGTGTGGAGGAGACACAGACCAGCACGGGGCGGCATGGATACTGGCTCACCCCGCCGAGGACTTGACTGGATCCCAGAGGATGTATACTGTGTCTGAAGACCATGGGCGATGGTTTAGGGTGTAGCCGGCTCCTCCTTTTGCAGGGGTGCTGGGAGCAGTTCCAGGGCTGTCCATTGTAAGACGTGCGTGCACTTCTCTTCCAGGCCTTGGGATTTTTGCTATGGATCGTCTGCTGGGCAGACCTCTTCTACTCTTTCTGGGAAAGAAGTATGGGCAAGCTCCTGGCCCCAGTGTTCCTGGTCAGCCCAACCCTCTTGGGCATCACCATGGTAAGTAGTGGCTGCCATTTGGAAATGAGAAGATCTTACAGTAGAAATACGGCTGTCTTGGGTGAATTTGGTTCGGTCTTGTTGGGAGGAGGGAGGAAAGGATGATGGAACTAAGGCGTAAAGAGTGAGCGGGATGTTAAAGTTGACGGGGCTAGAGATAGGGAGGATCCAGTGGAGAGACCAGCACGTGCAAATGTCCTGGGGTCAGAGTGGGGGAGATGGAGAGTTGGCCTGTGTGGCTGGGGCAGAGGCAGTGAGGAGGGGCGCAGGGGAGCTGGAAGGGCAGGGGGCCGACCCTGAAGGACCTTGAGCTCCAGGGTGAGCGGGTTTTGTCTTGTTTTTCAGTCCCAGAGTTGGGTTCCAAACCTTTTCTGTGCCACACACCCCTTTCTTCTTTGCCAGTCTGGTCTCAGAATAATGTTCTTAAAATCATAAAACACATAGGCTTGTGGAGGACCAGTCATACACGCGTATGTATATGTATGAAGATCTTAATGAGGTCCGTTTATGTTTTTACTTGAGGTTTATTTTGCATAAGGTAAAATTCACTGTTTTCCTTGAACAGTTGATGAGTTTTGATAAACCAACACTGTCAGGTAAGTGCCATGTCCACAGTGGAGATACACAGCAACACAACAATTCATAGCCCCCGAGAGCTCCCTCATGCTGCCCCTGCCCTCCCCCACTCCCCGACTCCCACTGTGTTTTCTGCCCCTGTGACTTTGCCTTTTCCAGAAAATCATGTGCATGGAACCACGCAGGCTGGAGCAGTTGGAGTCTGACTTCTCAGCCTCTGCTGTTCCAAAGACCTTTATTTTATTTTATTTTTTCCCACAGTTGCTCGGTGTGTTTGATTGTATGGACTGGATGGATTCTTTAGTTGCAGGACATTTGGGCTGGGAAACCAGTTATCTTTATTTACAGTTTGCAAAAGAGTAAACGGCAAAAACATATGGGCTTCTTGATTAGTGCATCTCAAATCAGGGTCCACCAGCAGGTGTGATACCTCCTTAATTTCCAGACAGCAACCCAGCATCCATGGTAGTTGGAGGAGAGGCCTTTTGCTTTTTGTTTTTGGGTATGACTTCTAGTGGTGACAGAGCCCTGGGCACTGCTGATGCCACTGGGCTTTGTTGCTTTCATTTGTCACTGGTGGTGCTGATGAGGGGAAGCAAAGCTGTGATTGTTTCCCGTCCGAGTTCATGGACCCCCTGGCTTCTATCCAGAGCCTCGTGGACCCTGGGTTAAAACCCCTCACCCGAAAGGGAAAGGTGTGGCATGGCAGGCTGTGCTTATTAAGAGCTGAGCGTGGTGAGAATGGGTTGTGAGCAGGACTGGAAGCTGGGAGGCCAGTAGGGGCCCAGGAGCACCTGGGCTGGGGGGATGGAGGCTGAGACCAGAGTGAGCGGTGGGTGAACTGAGGAGGGCCTTGGTGGCAGAGCCAGGTGCGTTGCTGATGGAGAGATGCAGGGAGGGAGGGAGACGAGAGGACTGGGGAGGACAGATGAGAATGGACATCCAGGTTTCTGGCAGCTAGGGGCTGAGGGTAAGTGCCCTGGGTGCCCATAGCTCCTTGGGAATCGGGTTCATGACTGTGACTGGCATTGGGGTCTGCCTTCAGAAGGCTGTCTACGGAAGGGAGGGGGCATCTCCTTCTTTCAAGGAAAAGTGGTTTCATTGTTCTTTCTCCTTGATCACTGTTGCTGCTGCAAGTCGCTTCAGTCGTGTCCAACTCTATGCGACCCCATAGATGGCAGCCAACCAATCTCCCCGGTCCCTGGGATTCTCCAGGCAAGAACACTGCAGTGGATCACTGAGTCACGTGTATAACGGAAGTCATAGCTCAGGGTACCAGGAAATGAATCCCCCGCCCCCGCAACTGTCATTCTAATGAAGTTCCCTGAAGACAACTATGTATCTTTTTTTTTTTTTTCCAAATGTTTATTTTCTTTTTTTTTTTCAACTCAGGTGTACATGAGTTCCCAATCTTGAACCACCCCCCCACCTCCCACTCCACATCAACTCTCTGGATCATCCCTGTGCACCAGTCCCAAGCATCCTGTATCCTGAACCGAATATAGACTGATGATTCGTTTCCCACACGACAGCACACATGTTTCAGTGCCATTCTCCCAAACTTTCCCCGCCTCTCCCTCTCCCTCAAAGTCCAAAAGTCCATTCCATGCATCTGTGTCTCTTTTGCTGTCTCGTATACAGGTTTATCATCACCATGTTTCTAGATTCCATATATATGAGTTAGTATACTGTATTGGTGCTTTTCTTTCTGGCTTACTTCACTCTGTATAATTGGCACTATGTATCTGTCTGTAGCGGGTTAAGTAAGTTTCCTGATCTTCAAACTGGGGCTGAAAACAGGTTGCACTGAGTCGGTGCAGGTGAGTGCATCCTAGGAGGAGGAGGAAAGAGAGGCTTAGTAGAGGAGAGCGGTCACCACTGCTGCCCAAGGCAGACGAGCCCACTGCATCAGGCTGGACTTCCTTCTCTAAATCAGGGGGTGGCGTGCAGCCTTTTTTTGTAAATGAAGTTTTATTGGCCTGTGACCATGTCCACTCCTCCCTGTCTCATATGAGGCTGCTTTCATGCTACAGCACAGATTGGAGTGGTTGTGAAAGAAGCTCCATGGCCCACAAATCCTAAGATATTTACTCTCTGGTCCTTTAAGAAAAAGCCTGCCGATTTCTGTGATAAACTGAGCTCCCCGCCTGTGCCCCCTCCCACCCCCCGCCCCCAACTTTTCCATCCCATCCTGGATCTTGTTAAATTCTCATGGCTTTCGAGATGAATACTGTTGTCACCTCCGTTTTGCAGATGAGGCAGCAGAGAGGTTTGGTGACATGCCCAAGGTAACCCAGCAAGGCGAGAGCAGAGCTGGGACTAGAGCCAGGCCATTCTGCAACCACTGTCCTGGGGGCAGCCCTCCTCCGGGCCCTGTATCTGCCAGGCCCAGACTGGGGAGGCCGTGGGGACCCGACCTTCTCCTGACAACTCTTGTTGCATGCTTCTCTTTTCCAGCTGCTTGCTACCTTTTTAATTCAGATCGAGAGGAGGAGGGGAGTCCAGTCCTCAGGGATCATGCTCACTTTCTGGCTTATAGCCCTGCTGTGTGCCCTTGCCATCCTGAGATCCAAAATCATGACTGCCTTAAAAGAGGTAAGTGTGACCTCGTTCCATGTCTTCCTTTGGCAGCGCCCGGGAGATGCCTGTTCCTTCTGACTCGTGTGGAAACCATGCATTTCCTTGGGAACCAGAGAATGGCTACCACGTGGATCTGACTTCTTCCCTGGGGATTTCCCTCCCCCCGATGCAACCTTTGTTCTAGAAGCTTCTTTCCTCCAAGCCCCATTCGTCTGTGTCTCTGTCGGGGCAGGAGCAGCAGGCAGATGCACACCAGGCTTTGAGCCTCTGTCAGTGGTGACAGCCGAGCAGGTCGGCTCTCCATGTGTTTTGTCTGGAATGCAGCCGTGTGGGGAGTGGTGTTTGCAGGGCGACTCCCCCTGGGGAGCCCTGGACTGGTTCCTACGTTGCGTTGGTGCCGCTCCAGCTGGGAAGTGGCCCTTGTTGCTGCTCCTAGGAGTTGTGAAGAGCGGGGTCATTTCAGACTGTCGCACTGGTCCCTGCCACCTTCGGGCTAATCGGAAGCCGGCGTTAGGCAAAGCGAGGAGGAGTGACCAAACGTTTATTGAGCACCTGCAGTGTACATTTCAAGCGGTCTTTAATAGTGACGGCGGCTGCCATTTGTTGAGTTCGTGTATTCAGAGTGGTAGGCCGGGGACTGAGTCTTTTTTGTGAATACTCTTGCTGCCGTCTCACAGTCACCCTGGCAGGGTGTCTCAGCCTCAACAGGGATTGGTGTTTGGGGCTCGAGTCTGCCTTTTGTTTTGGAGGAGGACTGTCCTGTGCTTTGCAGGATGTTTAGGGGCCATGCCAGTAGCCCTCCCACCCCTGAACAGAAATGTCTCCAGAAACTGCCAGATGTTCACTGGAAGGCAAAGTTGCCTGTCGAGAACCCCTGATCTGTTCGTGGGTGGGGAAACTGAGGCACAGAGAGGTTAAGTAAGCTGATCAAGCCCCATGGCCATGGCCAGTGTGAGCTGAGCCAGGCCTTGAAGGTAGATCTGATCCACTCCCAAGCCTGGGGCCCCTCCCCATGTCAGCTGCCCTGACCAGGCAGGGTGGACCACCCCATGATGTAAACACCTGTCTTCTGTAATCTTGAAGAGGAGATAACCCGGAGATAACCCGGCCCCTGCAGCTGCTTCTAGAAAGTGATCTTTTCTCCTTCTCCTCCTTCCCCTCCTGTGCAGGATGCCCGAGTTGATGTCTTTCGCGACGTCACCTTCTACATTTACTTTAGCCTCGTGCTGATCCAGCTCGTGTTGTCCTGCTTCTCCGACCGCTCGCCCCTGTTCTCCGAAACCATCAACGACCCCGTAAGTGTGATCACAGATGAGCTCAGAGACACACGTGTGCATGTGGGTGTGTGCAGAAGACACAGTATAGCTCACATTGATATGAACCAGTACCATCCATCTGGGAACTCATCCTGTCTTCCCGAAACACTTGGCCATAGGTAACGTCTCCCTTCCCGCTTTACCAGTGGAAAAACCGAGCCGCAGACGTGGCTGGAGGGTACTTAAGGAGGCTGTCCCATTCATAGTTGTAAACAGCTGTGTCTTCCAGCCCATTTGGTGGATGTAGTGGTTTTAGACAGTACGAGTGAACATTTAAATATCAGGAAATTCCACAGGCGTTCTTAACTGTCCAGGTTTTCTAGAAAAGTGTTCTGGCGGCATCAGTGCCGTTATTACACATGTGATCGGTCGGCCAGTGCTGAGGCATGTGGCCCTGGTTTCCGGCCGCAGTTCTCACTGCTCCCTGGTGTGTTAGACAGTCTTGCTCCTCTCACCTGCGTATGTGCCTGGCCCCTGGAGGATTTGAGTTTGGACACTTGGTCTCCTGCATCAGTTTGGGAAGATCCTGCTTGTGCAGAAGGGTATCGGTGGGCAGGTGGGGGGTGGCCGCTCTTCTGCTGGTAGGAGGAAAGGGAATGTTGCTGTTCATCACCCTGGTCCTTCTCCTTTCTTCCTGCCCGCTTCCCTCCATCCTATTTCCTTCCTCCTCCCCCACACTCCCTACTTCCATCCAGGCTGAGTGCCAGGCTCTGATCTGGGCACAGGGCTGTAGCAGTGAGTAAAGCAGAATTCTTGCCACTTGGAGCTCATGTTTTCATGGGCAGGGGCACAAACAGTAACCCGGGACCCAAGTATATATATCCTACCAGTTAGGTGGTGGTTAAAGCTGTGAAGAAAAATGCAAAGAAAGGAGGGGGAGGTGATGGTTGGGGGTTGTGTGTGGTTTTGATAAAAGCAATCAGGGAAGCCCACCTCACCCTGTCCCCCAAGAAAACCTCACTGGAGCAGAGACCTGAAGGAGCGAGGGAGCCAGGCAGGCAGGTACCCAGAGGGAGAGGTTTCAGGCAGAAGGGTGGCCAGTGCAAAGGCCCTGGGGCAGGGCAGCCGTGAATGTCGCCATCACAGCAGGAGAGGCCAGAGCAGCTGGAGCCGCAGGAGGCAGGAGGAGGCTGGGGGTGGCCTCCGAGAGGTGGGACAGTCACTTCTGGGCCGGGTGAGCTGTTTGGATTTTGTTCCAAGAGGGATATGAGCCAGTACCATGTCTAGAGCAATCATCTGATGCTTTGTTCATGGTTAGTCAGCTGCTAATGGGTGAAATTGCAGTAGGAGCAGTTTTCGGCTGTGGTTCTGTGGGGTTTGGCCTGGACCTCAGCAAAAGGCTGTGGCTGCTTTTGTGGGTGATGAAAGGACCTGGCGGGGGGTGGTATCAGCTCAGAGGAAGCAGTGATGCTCCAGCATGAGCTTTAGAAACCGGGGAGCATGTCCCATCCTAGGAGAGGCCCTGTTTTGCCATCTCCCTGCTCTAGGAGAAGCTGGATTGGAGAAATTAGCAAAATGTATGTGTGTGTGTGTTCCTGTGTGTGTTTATGCACATAGGTGTGTATGTGTGCACAATATACATGTATGCATGTGGATGTTTGTGAATGTGTGCATTTGTGTGTTTTTGTGGGTTTGTGTGTGTGTGTNACCTTGTAAAAGAAAATACATGCTGTGTATGGATTTATCTCAGTCTTTCCCAGCATCAGAGTCTTTTCCAATGAGTCAGCTCTTTGCATCAGGTAGCCAAAGTACTGGAGCTTCAGGTTCAGCATCAGTCCTTCCAGTGAATATTCAGAGTTCATTTTCTTTAGGATTGACTGACATGCTGCAGTCCATGGGGTCACAAAGTGTCAGATACAACTTAACAACTGAACAACAATAACAGCAGTAAATTTATCCTGAAGATGGAGTTAGAGTCGAGATTTGGGTGATTTGGGGTACTTCCCTGTTGGTCCAATAGTTAAGACTCTGTGTTTCTTCTGCAGGGGACTTGAGTTTGATCCCTGGTCAGGGACCTAAGATCCCGCAAGCTGCACAGCATGGCAAAAACAAACAAATCCATAGATTTGAGTGATTTTAGGCAGACTCTGCAATGAACATGGACTTGGGCAAACTTTGGGAGATGGTGAGGGACAGGGAGGCCTGGCCTGCTGCTGTCCATGAGGTCGCAAAGCGTCGGACTTGACTGGGCAGCTGAAAAACAACAGGGCAGGCTCTTCACCTACATGGGTGCCTGGTGGGATTGTCTTCCTTTGGTATGGTCCAGTACTTCAGTGGTACCCAGCCTTTTTGGCACCAGGGACCAGTTTCATGGACGACAGTTTTCCTGTGAAGCAGGAGGTGGGGGATGGTTTCATGATGATCAGGAGCATTACATTTATTGAGTGCATGCTCGGTAAGTCATGTTTGATTCTTTGTGACCCCACAGACTGTAGCTCGCCAGGCTCCTCTGTCCATGGGATTTTCCAGGCAAGGATACTGGAGTGGGTAACCATTTCCTTCTCCAAGGGGTCTTCACGACCCAGGGATCAAACCTGCGTCTCCTATGTCTCTTGTATTGGCAGGTGGGGTCTTTACCGCTGAGCCATGTGGGAAGCCCTAACTTTATTTCTCTGATTGTTACATCATGATAATGTGGTAATACAAGCGGGGGAGAGCAACTGTAAATAGGGATGAAACTTCACTTGGTCATCCGCCCCTCACCTCCTGCTGTGTGGCCCAGTTCCTAACAGGCCACCATCCAGTACCAGGGCTGGGGACTCCTGTTGGATGTCAGAGAGAGCCTGGTCTCTGACCCAGTCATCGTCACATCAGAGGCTGAGAAACCCCTTTGACAGCCTGTTTTTGAGAAACAAAAAGCACTCTCCAACAACAACAACAACAGAAAGGGGGAGAATGATCTTGAGTCGTTTGTATTAGTACAGGACACAGTTAAAATCCTACCGGGCTGTACTTTAGTGGGGGTGGGGAGGCGTGGCCATGCCCATCTGTGGTTTTCAAAACCATCATCCCTACAGCTCTGAGGAGGATGAAGATGTGTGTTAAGGGTGTTAAGTTCATTCTCTGCCCTTCTGTATTACACTGGATATTACGGATCAAAGACCGTGCTCAGAGTACATCCATAAAATTGATTGAGCTATGACTTTTTCAGTTTGAGATTTTTGCCTTTGGCCACAACGTTAGAGCTCTTTTTTATTTTTTATAACACATAACAAGCACAGCCTGTGGGCCTCCTCGTGGGCCTCTGGTTGGTTCACTCCCTGCCCAGTCTGCTCTGGTTCCTTGAGGTTCTTGGAGTGGCTGCCTCACCTCTTTTCAAAATCCCTCAGTCTCAGGCCATGCTGATCTGGTTCCCCCTGCCTAGAGTGGTCTTTCTCTCCCTGAATGGACTTGCTCCCTCATCCTGCAGGTCTCAGCTTTGATGTCACCTCCTCCAGGAAGCCTCCATGATATACCACCCCCCACACAGACTGATCAGTTTCTCTCACAGGGCTGCTTGATGGCGGGGCTCTCCCCATGGCTCAGCCCCAAGCAGGGCCTTCGTGGAGGAGAGAGCGATGGGCAAGTTCCTTTTTCTTCCCAGCTTCCAGCTTCCCCACCCTTCCTGTTCCCCTGTCCTGGGCAGTTTTCTCCTGACTCAGACCTTCCTTCTCCAACTTTCCTTCCATTCGTGGCCAGACCATCCAGATGCCCAGCTTTCTTCCTCCCTCCAAGAGCGCCTGCTTCCCTTGGAAGCCTCTTGTTCACTGGATGTCTTTTTCTCTCCTGACTTGCCGTAGCTGGTCCCTCCCTCTGCTCCTTCCACCCAGGCCTGAGCCTTCCTCCTCTCTGCCCATCCGAGACCTTCCCCCAGGCCCTTTGGCTGCCTGTCTCCTGGCCCGCCAAAAACGATCTTGTGTCAGTGCCAGGGCCCAGCTTAGGACGTGGTGCAGAGAATGAATGGCGGGTGTGGGGAACGAAGCCACTTCCTGTCCCCCTGCCCTGCCTTGTTGTCCTCCTTTCCAAGAGGGCATGTGTGTGCAGAATGAAATCACACTAAAAATCCCCGCCAGGATCCCAGCTTCAGGACAAGTCAGTGAAGTGAACAGGGAAAGAGCTTTCACTGACAACACAAGAAGTAGCAATAGTCCTCTGTGGTTGGTAGAGTGTCCCCCCCACCAAAAAAAAAGTATATCCACATCCTGATCTCCAGAACCTGTGTATACGTTACATGGCAAAGCTCAGCTCAGGGTGTGCTCAGGCATGTCCAACTCTGTCACCCCGTGGACTGTAGCCCGCAGGACTCCTCTGTCCATGGGATTTCTCAGGCAAGAATACTGGAGCAGGTTGTCATTCCCTTCTCCAGGGGATCTTCCCAAGCCAGGGATCAAACCTGTGTCTCTGGTGTCTCCTGTATTGGCAGGCAGGTTCCTTACCACTGTGCCACCTGGGGAACTGGCAGAGTCCCTTTGCAAATGTGATTGAGTTCAGGATTCTGAGAAAGATGACTATGCTGGGTTTTTGGGTGGGCCTGATGTAATCGTCATGACGGTCCTTATAAGGAGGAGACAGGAAGTCAGAGGGGGAAAGTGCTGAGCTGCTGGCGGGACGAGGAGGCGGGCACTCCATGCCCAGGTGTATAGGCATCTTCTAGATGCTGGGAAAGGTGGGAACAGATTCTCCCACGGAGCCTGCGGGCCAGCTTAGACTTCTGACCTCTACAGCTATGAGATGTGAGGTTTGTGTTATTTCAAGCCACTCATTTGTATTCACTGGGCGCAGCAGTCACAGGCAATCCTACAACTTCACCCAGAGTTTACGTTTGAGTCTGGACGCACTGGGAAGCCAGCAGTGGAGCTGAGGTTGGGGAATGAAGCGCTTTAGGAGGATCCCATTGGCTGCCATGCAGGGGCTTGGTTGTCAGGGAACAAGAGTGGAAGGAAATGGGGGAGTGGGACGGGGCCTTGGTAATGGTCACTTGTGTGGGTCAGAGGCCATGGTGATGGATAGTGTGGATGGATGACTGCACACACATCCCAGGAGTGGGACGTACGTGACACACACCTGATTGGACCTGGGAGCGTGGAGGAAAGGGGATCAGGGAGGATTCCCATTTTTCTGGTCCTTTCCTGGGGTGGGAACATCGAAGGGAAGGATCTGGTTTTGACAGAGCCCACACTAGTGCCCGGATCTCTTACCACTTCCCAGCTGGTGCCAGTGGTAAAGAACTTGCCTTCCAATGCCAAAGATGTAAGAGACGCAGGTTCAATCCCTGGGTCAGGAAGATCCACTGGAAGAGGGGCTGGCAACCCACTCCAGTGTTCTTGCCTGGAGAATCCCCATGGACAGTGGATCCTGGTGGGCTGCTGTCCACAGGGTCCCAAAGAGTCAGACACGACCGAAGTTTCTTAGCATGCATGCATGTACGGACCAGTGCCCGAGGTTTGGAGTAGGGATGGGGAGGGACCAAGGCAGATTGGGAGGCTGTGGTCTCCAGGAGGGCGTTTGAGCTGGTCCAGATTGTTAGATGTGGCTTGGATGGAAGAGGCAACAGTCCCCTGTGATTAAGCACTGTTCAGTGAGCTCCTACTGTGGACAAATTCTGTAAATTGTGAATCTTATGGTTGTGTGCGGAGGAAGCTTGTGTGCATATTTCAAGGCTGGAGCTCACGTTTGGCCATTTGAGGGTGTTGCTTTGTCTGCATTTTATGGGAGAGGTAAACTGGACCTATTGCTACATAACAGGTCACCCCAAAACGTAGCAGGCTTAAGGAAGAATGAACATTTACTGTCTCACACCATGTCTCTGGGTCAGGGATCTGGGATGGGTCTGGCTCGGTGGTTCTGGCTCAGGGTCTGTCATGGCTGCAGTCATCTGAAGGCTTGGCTGGGGGCACATGGTGGGTGTGACTGTGCTGGCTGTTGGCAGAGTCTCACCATGGGCTCTTCTCCAGAAGGCTGGTTGAGTGTCCTCATGACCTTGTGGTTGGCTTTGCCCAGAGTGAGTGATTCACAAGAGAGCAGGACAGAAGCCATGATGTTTTCTGCAACCTAATCTTGCAGGTGACAACTCTTTCTCCATTTTTTGACAAAGTTCTGAAGTCATTTCTCCAGTATCCTATTCTGAGTGGGAGGGGACTTCACAGGGGCGTGTAGGAGCGTTCCTATTTCTCAACATCCCTGAAACCTTGTTATCTGACTTTTTGATGATAGCAATCCTAATGGGCGTGAAGCAGTGTTTCATCCTGGTGTTGCTTTGCATTTCCCTGATGATGTAAAGAAGTTAAGCAATATTTCATGAGCTTATGCCATTTGCATGTCTTCTTTGCACCTTTTAAAAATTGGGTTGTCTTCTTACCAGGTTTTTAATTGGCAAATATTTCCTCCCATTCCATGGGTTGTCTTTTCACTTTCTTGGTAGCACCTTTTGAAGCACAGAAGTTTTTGATTTTGATGAAGTTCAATTAATTTTTTCTCTTGTTGCTTGTCCTTTTGGTGTCGTATTTAAGTATTCAGTGCTAAATCCAAGGTCATAAAGATTTTGCCCCCTTGTTGCCTTCTAAGAGTTTTACAGTTTTCGTTCTATGTTAAGTCTTTCATCCATTTTGAATTAATTTTTGTATACGGTGTGAAGTAAGGGTCCAACTTTATTCTTTTGCCTGTAGCTCTCTAGTTTTTCATTACCATTTGTTGAAAAAACAATTCCTGTTGAATGGCCTTCACAACTTTGTCAAAAATCAATCGAGTTTATTTCTGGATTTTGAATTGGGTTGCATTGATCTCTGTGTATGCCCATCCTCATGCCTGTCTTGGGGGTTTCCCTGGAGGCTCAGACAGTAAAGAATCCACTTGTAATGCAGGAGACGTGGGTTCGATCCCTGACTTGGGAAGATCCCCTGGAAAAGGGAATGGCAACCCACTCCAGTATTCTTGCCTGGGAAATCTCATGGATAGAGGAGCCTGGTGGGCTACAGTCCTTGGGGTCACAACAGAATCGGGCATAACTTAGTAACTAAACAGCAGCAACTTGTCTGTCTTGATTATGGTTGTCCGGTAGTAAGTTTTGNAATGGCAACCCACTCCAGTATTCTTGCCTGGGAAATCTCATGGATAGAGGAGCCTGGTGGGCTACAGTCCTTGGGGTCACAACAGAATCGGGCATAACTTAGTAACTAAACAGCAGCAACTTGTCTGTCTTGATTATGGTTGTCCGGTAGTAAGTTTTGAAACTGGAAAATGTAAATCCTCCAACTCTGCTTTTCTTGTTTAAGATTGTTTTGGCTCTTTTCTATCCCTGGAGCTTCCATATGAATTTTAGGATTCGCTTGTCCATTTGTACAGAGCGCTCGGATTCTGATAGAGATTGCATTGATTCTGTAGATCACTTTGAGACTGGCACTTTTCTGAGCCCTTCACCTACAGTGAGTCACTGAATTTTCATGAAAGCTCCAGGAGGCAAGTCTTACTCTCCCCGCATTGTACAGATGAAGAAACTAAGAGCTGGAGAGGTTGAGACACTTGCCTGAAGTCACACAGCTGGCCGGGGTCCTGAGTCTGCGGTCGTAACTGCCATGCTCGGCTGCTTCTCAGCAGTGACTGGTTTTCTGGGGCCAGGCCTCCGTGGGGGTGGGCTTCTCTGGTCCTCTCCCAGCTGGTGGGCTAAGGCCCTGGCAGACCCCACAGCCGCTCCTCACTCCTTGTGTTCCAGGCAGCCGGTGAAGATTGTGTACTCCTCCAAGGACCCCGCCAAGCCCAAAGGGAGCTCCAAGGTGGATGTGAACGAGGAGGCCGAGGCTCTGATTGTCAAGAGCCCCCAGAAGGAGCGGGACCCGTCCCTGTTCAAGGTGTTATACAAGACCTTCGGGCCCTACTTCCTCATGAGCTTCTTGTTCAAGGCTGTGCATGACCTGATGATGTTTGCCGGCCCAGAGATCTTAAAGTAAGCCCCCCACGCCACCCCAGCCGGGCATCCTTTGCGTCCTGGACTGTCCACCTGGGTGACACCCCTCCCCCTCCCCTGGGGTCACACGCTCAGGGTTCCCTGGGCTCCGAGCCAAGTCTCCCCATCCTCACCTGCTTTGCCTGATGCTTTGCTTTAATAAGCCATCTTAAAGGCTTGTTAAAGCACGATGGCTGTCGGAAACAGAAACCTACCACGCTCCCCTGAAGCCAGAAGGGAGAAGACCAAGGCTTATCTTGGGACACCAACAGCAGGGATGTAGGGTAAGGGAGTTAGAGAAGGTGAGGTTTGGGAAAAGAACGAGACGGGCACTTTGCAAGAACAGCTCACCTTTAATGAGGGGAGAAGGAGCAGCAGTCAGGTTAGTGAACTGCTACACTAACCCAAGAAAAGAGTAAGGCTATATAGACATATATGTGGAAATCTACTGTCTTAAGGGGCCTGTTCTTCTCCAAGGTTGTTCAGGTTAGTTATCTCCTAAAGGGCTGGGGCAAGGAATTCAGATCAGCCAGAGGCTGGGACCAGCTGGGAGCTGGGCGTAATGGACCTTCCTGTCCATTTTTTTCTTCGGTGAGAGTTCTTTGTTTGCATAGAATGGTAGGGAGGACCCAGAGGAGAGTTTTCACTCCAGGCTATTTTGAGCCCTGTTAACTTTCCTTCAAGGGAGTGTCAGATTGTCTGAAAGCTGCCAGCTGATGGGCCACTCCTTTGTTCTCTTTCCCGCCTTCCCTCCGCCCTGTGCTCCCTGCTGGGTCACTTTTGCCTGACCAGGCGGAGCAGTCAGCCCCGAGTGGGTTGGGCTTACCATCCTTGAAACCGAATCGCCAGTGCCCGACTCACCGGCTGGCTCCGGAGAGCGCCACCTGCCGACACCAGAGGGCTTGCCCCCGCGTGGGCACGTGTTGTCGCGGTCCCTCACGCCGAGTTCTGTCCTCGCTGCCGCACAGGTTGCTCATCAACTTCGTGAACGACAAGAAGGCCCCGGAATGGCAGGGTTACTTCTACACGGCGCTGCTGTTCATCAGCGCCTGCCTGCAGACCCTGGTGCTGCACCAGTACTTCCACATCTGCTTCGTCAGCGGCATGCGCATCAAGACGGCCGTCATCGGGGCCGTGTACCGCAAGGTGGGGCGCGGCACCCTCGCGGGGCTTGGCCCGGTCAGCTCTCAGGCCCAGCTTGCAGAGCAGTGGCATGAAGGTGGTCTGAATGGCTGTGGGTTGGCAGGGGGTGACCATCAGCCTTGACAGCTTAGCAGACCTACGCCTAGAGGCTTCTCTTGGGGGGCGGTGCCCAGGAGCCCCCCTGCCTGGGTCCACTGCGGGTAATTGCATTTCTTGGCTTGGGACGATCCAGATCCTCGCCCTACTGTTGATGTACTATGTGTGAGCGTGTTCTGACTCTCCATTTGAACCGAGAAGATGGTACCTTCCCTGGATGAGAGACCCTCAGCACGGACAGCCTTAAGGGAACTGAATTACCTCCTCGGTCCCTTCATTTCTTAGCCTCTGGGCCCCACAGGTTAGGAAGAAACTCTCTGGCAGCTGGCAGGGAAAGATGGATTTGATCATTGGCTCTTAGCTGTGTCTGCATGTTAGACTCATCCAGGGAGCTTCAGAAACTTTCAAGGACCAGGCTGCACCCAAATCAAGTCAGAATCTCTGTTAGGGATGGGGGAGCAGGCATCAGTATTTCTAAAACTCCCTAGGTGACAGCATGAAGCTGTCGAGAGCCAGGGCGAGTTTATCCCCTCCGCGAGATGTTGGCAGCGTCTGGTTGTCATAACGGGCTGGAGAGGGTGGAGACTGGGGATGTTGATGAACGTCCTGCAGTGCACAGGACAGCCCCCCAGTCATCTGACCTCGGGTGTCAGTAGTGTCACAAAGGAGAGACCCTGGCTGAGACCTTGTCCTTCAGGGTGAAGTGGGGACCAGCAGTGTCAGCATCTCCTGGGGGCTTGTTAGCAATGCGTAGTCCCCTTCCAGTCTTACGGAGTCAGAAATTGCCTCGTAACAGACTCCCTGGAGTGTGTGTGTGTGTGTGCACGTACCCACTCAAGTGCATGAAGCCGGGTTTAGGCAACCTCTGAAGTCCCTTCTGTACTGACGAGCTCAGGATGGGGGAGGCAGTGGGTGCCGTCGATAAGAGAGGGGCCTTTGTGATGAGACACACGGCCTGGGAAGGCAGATAAGCCACCGGGGGAGGAGAAAGTGGCGACCTCTCTGCTGGTGCGCTGTCTCCTTCCTCCACGTGGGCCTGGTCAGGGGCCCTGTCCGTCCCCCACCACACCCACCCTCTTTCCCTCTCCTTTGTCCTGCAGGCCCTGGTGATCACCAATGCGGCCAGAAAGTCCTCCACGGTCGGAGAGATCGTCAACCTCATGTCCGTGGACGCCCAGAGGTTCATGGACCTGGCCACGTACATTAACATGATCTGGTCAGCCCCTCTGCAAGTCATCCTTGCGCTCTACCTCCTATGGCTGGTGTGTGTTTGACGTCATTCCCGTGGCGTGTGGGGAGGGACCTCCATGTGTGGGCAGCAGGGGGCGAGGGAGTGGGTGCCAGGGATAAGAACCTCTGTAGCTCACTGGCATTTCTTTAAAAAACACACACACACACACAAACTTTTATTTTGTATTGGGCTGTAGCTGCTGAGCAATGTTGTGACAGTTTCAGGTGAACTGGGAAGGGACTCAGCCGCACATANTTTTTTTTTTGGCTTCCCCATTGATGGCTATTTATGATGTGCCTGTGGAATTTCAAATGAGAGAGCTTGGCCACACTGATGATGCCATGGGAGAGATAGGTTCCAGAACGTGGGCCTGGTGGGATGAGGTTGGTGGGGTGGGGGGATGATGGTGGCCTCTCATCTTCTTCCCTTGAATGGTCCACCTCCGAAACAGTTTCCGTCTCTCTCCTTACCTCGTGTTGCTTAAACTGTCCTGTTCTGTGACCCAGGAAGGACATAGTGCTTAATGATAGGGTTCTTGTGAGCAGGACTAAATGCCCGTGAAAAGCTTAGAAAAGTGTCTGGCTTAAGGAAAAGGCTAGGTGATATCAAAAATATTTAACAACTCTACAGCACAGGCACCCAGTGGTTAGAACCAGTGCTGGCTGGTACAGAAATACTTCAGTATTGTAACAACCATGTACTGGCTGATAAGCAGTAAAGAAAATAAGAAAATGGAAGGGGGGAAAAGTAGCTCTCATATTTGGATCAGCAGAGTAAGGCATGTGCCCCTTCCTCCCTGGATGGCTGTAAAGTTTTTCTTGCCTCTTTTCTGATTTTAAGAGCTTTTGCTAATAATGTCAAATCTAACATGATTCAAACCAGTTTTTTGCCTTGAAAAAACAAATCCTTTGGAGGGCTCTCAGGGTCCAGAGTCAGGGTTCCCAGGGATTGCAGGCCTGCTTTCCCACCCTCAGGAAGGCCCATTCTTAACAAATGGTTGGTCTGGTGCCAGGCCCAGAAGTGAGCAGCCAGCCCCCCCCCCACCCCCCATGAGGTGTTGACTGCTTCTCTCTTCCAAGGTGGCCCACATGAAGAGCAAGGACAATCGGATTAAGCTGATGAACGAAATTCTCAATGGGATCAAAGTGCTGAAGCTTTATGCCTGGGAGCTGGCATTCAAAGACAAAGTGCTGGCCATCCGGCAGGAAGAGCTGAAGGTGCTGAAGAAATCTGCCTACCTGGCTGCCGTGGGGACTTTCACCTGGGTCTGCACCCCTTTCCTGGTGAGCGAAGCCGGATTTCTCCTGGCCCACACGGTCAGACGTTTTACCGTGTTGTCGTTGCCTAAGTGTTTTTTCGGAAGTCGCTACTTCAGCACAATCTTCTCCGACCACTCTTTTTAAAAGTACCACCCCCTGCCCTTTTTTTTTTTTTAAGTTTAAATTTTTATTTTTTAGTTTGTTTTGCTTTCTAATACTATATTCATTTTGCCATACATTGACATGAATCACTTAATAGCTTCCAGGTCAGGGCTACCCGGAGCAGCAAGTTCAGGAACTGTTACGGGTTCACCATGAGCGGAGAAGCTCATGCTGGAACGTAAACCTCTGCTCTCTGTGTCCTTCATCCAGAAAGTCTGGCTAAGAAACAAAAAGAGTCAGCAGAACTAAGCTGCGAGCTTGGTGCCTTAGTTGAGCCACTTGATGGTGTCAGCTCCTTATCTGTGGGCATCTGGTCACACACGGAGTGTTGGCAGTGACTTGTGGACCACACTCTAGGTGGCCATGCCAAACACTCTCTAAAAGTTGCTTACTGTTTCATGAATTGTCTTTCTCCACTAGAATGTCAGCTCCAGGAGGGCAAAGATTTTTTTCTGTACCCTAGTGCCAGAACCAGTGCATAGTAGGTGGTCAACAAATACTTCTCATTCATGGAAAAAAATAATTCAAATCATATGAAAAGTCATGAAATAAAAAGTAATAAAAGTATATTATCCTTCCATCTATCCCTTTCCTCCAAAATGACAGTTTTGTATATCTTTTTAGGAAAAAAAAGTTGATGTGTATGGATAGTTTAAAAATATTTATTATATATTCAAAAGGAGTCATACTTACACGGTGTTCTGGACCTTTGGACTTAGTATATAACCACTCAGTTCATGCATTCAGCTCTGCTTCGTCTGTTTGAACGAGGCATACTCTCAGGAGCCTGGGGGTTCCGCTGTGGACCTAACCCATCTCCCATGGCTGGCCTTTTAGGCTGCTCCTTGTTCTTTGCTGTTACTGAATGTTCTGATACACTTGCTGTACTGAATGTTCTGTAACACGTCTAGGGTTACTGTAATGGGTCTGTTCCTAGCTAGCCTTCCTTGAAAAGTTTAAAGACAAGAGCGTAAGTTACTGTTTTCCCAACCTGGCCGCAAACCCAGGAACCATACCGAGAGGGACTGTGGAAACCCTCTAAGCCCAGTGGAATGGTTAAGAATGACTTCAGGTCATGTCCCCTGCCACGCTTCTTTTTTCTTTCCTCTTTGTATTATTAACTATGTCTTTTTTGAAAACGTTGTGCTAGTAGTGACTGTTACTTCTTACTTATGTTGGCAAATATGTATTCCCATGGGAAGTTCCTATGACCCAAACCACAATTTTCATAAATAAGAAACAGAATTTTCTAATAGGCCACCAAGTTGCAGGCGGAATGTTTAAGGAAGCTCCTGCTTTTTTTGATGTTTGTCAAAGTATATTCATTTGGATACTGGATTTTGTTAGGCTCAGCTTGCCGTCTCCTCGATTCTTAACACATCCACAAGGCGACGTGGTGGGAATCAGCGATGCTCCAGCTTGTACAGGCCTCACACTCACCTGCAGGCCTTGTTAAAGCCATGCTCGCTGGGCCCCACTCAGTTTCAGATCCAGTCTCTCTAGAAAGGCCCTGAGTATTCACATTTCTAACATGTTCCCAGGGGCTGCTGCTGCTGTGGGCCTGGGGCCCACATTTTGTCCTTAGCAGTGGGGCCCATAGACCAGTAGCATCGGCGTCACCAGGTTGCTTATTAGAAATACAGACTCTCAGGTCTCACCCCAGACCATGCCAAGACAAATCTAAATTTTAGCAATTGCACTGCCAGGGGATTTGTATTCATGTTCAAGTTTGAAAAACATGGGCAAAAAGGCGGAGTAAGCAGTTTTCTGTATACAGTTTTCTGTATATTTTCTGTATATTTCACTCAGTGAATAGGTGTCCTTAGCCGTGTGATCTCTGTGGCAGCTGTTTATCTCTGCTGGTGTAGTGCAAGAGTGGCTATGGATGAGACTTGACCAGTGGTCCAGAGGTGAAGACTTCTCCTTCCAAAGTGGGGCACAGGTTGAATCCCTGGTCAGAGAACTGAGATCCCACATGCCGTGGGGTGTGGCCAAAAATTAAAAAAAAAAAAAAAAAAAGTAGGTATGGATAAGACAGAATGAATGGGTATGGCTGTGAGCCTATAGAAATTACTGTATAGACATGAAGTTTGAATTTTGTATACTCTTCTACATGTCATGAAATGTTTTTTTGGATCACTTAAAAATTGGGGGTTTTTTAGATCATTTGAAAATGTAGAATCCGTCCTAAGTTCATGGGCTGAGACATCACCAGCTGAGTCTTGGCTTAGAGGAGTGGACTGTTTCTCTGAGAGTCAGGACCCCTGCTGAATTCTCCTGCTAGCTCACGGAGTGACCTGCAGCCAGTCATTTTACCTCCCTGCCTCTGGATCTTTGAGCAGGAGAGATGAAGGGGTTGGAGCTTTCCTGGTGGCTCAGTGGTAACGAATCTGCCTGCAATGCAAGAGACACATGTTGGATCCTTAGGCTAGGAAGATCTCTTGGAGGAGGAAATGACAACCCACTCCAGTGTTCTTGCCTAGGAATCCCCATGGACAGGCTGCAGTCCATGGGGTCGCAAAGAGTGGGACATGACTGACCATGAGCATTTGGCTTGACTTGGCTTTGATTAAGGGGTTGGGCCCCAGGGCTGTGTGTGTGGCCCTGCCCTCTTCAGGCCCCTTGCCTCAGCCGACACCCCTGAACAGTCATGGTGCTCCCTTCCACTGAATTATGCTCCAGCAGCCCTCCAGGCGAATGAACACTGCCAGTGGACTGGAGTTGGCCCAAGCAGCAAGGTCACTTAGCTGTGCTGGGACTCTGTGTTCCCTAAGATCCCCTCTGGCTCAAACTCTCCCAGACTCCAGGCTGGGAGGGTCTGCTGTCTCTTTCTTTTCACACTCCAGCCTCCCCAGCCTTCCCCAGGTCCTTAGTGACTCTCTTTGTTTTGTTAAAAGTGAAAAACACACTACTGTGTGGTAGTTAACAGGGGTTGTTCTTATTTTCTTGAAACTGTTCAACCCCGCCAGGATCGTCTGTCCATGGGATTCTCGAGGCAATAATGCTAGGCAATAATCCTTCTTCAGGGGATCTTCCCGACCTAGGGATCGAACCTGCATCTCCTGCATCAAACGCAGATTCTTTACTGTCTGAGCCCCTTTCTGGAGGCTCAACTGTTCAATAGTTTCTATGCATTAAATACAGCTGTTAAATAGTCCTTACTGTATATATGATGCATTTTATTTTAAAAACAGAAAGTAATGCATTCGTGTGGTGAAGATAGTTAAAGCTGTTCCAAAGAGTCTGCAGCTGAGCTTCTCAGCTCCAGCACTGCTGACATTTGGGGCCGGATAACTCGTTGTTTCTTTGTGGGGAGCTGTCCTGTGCACTGTAGGATGCTGAGCGGCATCCCTGGCCTTCCCCCACTAGATGCCAAGTGGTACCTCTCCCCCCATCTCCCCAGTTATGATGATCAGAATATCCCCAGGTGAGAAGCACCTGTCTGCAGTAAAAGGCACTGCTCTTGCCTCCACAAGCCCCCATCACCCAGCTTCCTTGTCCATACCAGTTTCTTCTGTGTGTTTACAGAAAGAGCCTGCATGTATACCAGCATAACATTGACTGTATACAATAAATGTACTTAAACTGCTACATCTATCTTATTTACTTTCATACTAGTGAATAGCAAATCATTACACAAAAATCCAAGATGTTTGGATTCCTTTTTTTTCTTTTTTATAAATAGGCAAAGATCTGAAGTCAGGTCAGTCAGTCAGTTGTGTCATGCTTAGGATGAAAGGCTCTTTCTCCGTAATCCTTTGCTCTGCACATCGGATCCTCTGACAAAACCTGGCCATTTCTAGGTAGTCACCCAAAATGCCAGCCGTTTAAATAATCATTTCCTGCCCTGGTCTCCCTTAGGAAAGCACAGCAAGAGTTGCTTAAAAAGTGTGACTGGCTTTTCTCGACCTCTAATTTGCCATTCAGCTTTGGGGTGATGGTGGACTTCCAGAGACAGAGCTGGCCGACCTGTTTGTCATGAAACAGATGAGCCTGGGAGTCGGTCGGGGACCTTGACCCTGGCCGAGACATTGAGGCCTCTGCCTACATTAGGACAAAATATGTGGCCTCTGATTCCCTCGGAAGGTGCTTGCATGTTCTTTCCACTGGTGGATTCCTGCACTTCAAGGACGATGATGTGTTTACCCACTGGTAGGTATGATGGAAGACAGAGTCCTGAGGAGGTCAGGCAGGAATGGGGATGCCATGTGGCAGGATTGATGGGATTGTTTTTCTGGAATAGAGAGCCTGGCATTTATCATGTCCTCATGTCCACCTAATGCACTTTCCTAAAATAGCATCCCCAGGCCACCGTCAGTATTTAGCATCTGCTATCTTAGAAGGTTGGTGAGCTTCTTGTCATCTCTGTGCCTTGTATGTCCCTGCTTTAGAATAATTACCCTTCTATATGCGGATTACCCGTTGTGCAGTTCTCCACCGACCGGAACACGCATGGCTCTCCTCCTCTATTGCTCGTATCCCTGAAACACAGCGCATGCCAAGTTGCTTTAGTCATGTCTGACTCTCTGCAGGTAGCCTACCAGGCCCCACTGTCCGTGAGATTTTCCAGGCAAGAATACTGGAGTGGGTTGCCATTTCCTTCTCCAGGGGATCTTCCTGACCCAAGGATCAAACCTACATCTCTTAAGTCTCCTGCATTGCCAGGAGGGTTCTTTACCACTAGCACAACCTGGACTCGGCAAACTGTACCCACTTATCAGGTATATGTAGAATGACTGACTAAATGAATAGACTGAAGATTTGGATAAACTGTATTAGTTAGGAACCCTCTTGTAAGTGGCAGAAACCTAACTTAGATCCACTAAAATAAAAGGAAGGGAAATTTTTGAGTCACAGAACTGAAAAGTCTAGGAGGGTGTTGGTTTTAAGCATGACTGGGGTTTCAGGCATGGCTGGATCCAGGTGCTCCAAAGATAATGTTGGGTATAATTCCTTCCCTGTCTCCTACCTCTGCTTTTTCCACAGTAGTTTCTTTGTCAGATGCAATGTCAACATGTGGTTACAATTGATCCTGTCATCTCAGTAACCACAGTGAGGAGAGAGCTCCCCTTTTCCCATTAGTTCCCACAGCAAAGCTCTGGGGTTTAGTCTCACTGGTTACAGTTGATTGAGTGCTTGTCCCTGAATCACTGGAGTCAGGGAACAGGGATGCTTGGATTGGCCAGGCCTGGATCATGTGACTTCTATCAGAGATTAGGCTGTAATATGGATGTTTGACCTGTGGCTGAACTTCATGGACTGAAGTTGGGGGAGATTCAGCTGCCCTAAGGAAAACTGACGTGTTGTTACAACCAACAAGAGTGGGTGCCAACCAGGCAGAAGGAACAGATGTTCTCACGAAGACACGGCAGGTTTTTAGGGGTTGGCTGGGGTAGTTGGTTCGGTCCTTTGCCCCATTTCTCAGTGTGGAGGGAGGCTCTGTTTTCACCCAGAGAGATCAGTAGTTCTTCCTTGTTTGTGAAGGATTTTTCCAAACTCTTGACCCTGACCGTTTGTAAGACTGTGGCAAACCCCAGCTCCCCAGCCACCTCCACACACTGGCAGACACCCCTGCTCCAGAGACCCTGGTTTACTACCTATTTCCTGCTCGACTGTGAGTCTCAGGATCTCCAAGCCTGCCTTCCACAGTGCCTGGCACACAGAGGGTGCCCAGTTAGTAACTGATGGATGAATGAGTGCCCTCTACTTCCTGGAGAAGCGGATGCTGCAGATCTCACGGGGGCACTGGATGCGCGTCCCATGCTGCCAGCAGTCACCCCATCAGTTGGGCCAGTGGAGCCGGGATATCCTGGTGGTGAGATGCCTGGTTTCTGTGCTGTTGAAGAGACACCCCTGGGTGTGTGCTTTCTTGCAAATCCATCCACCCACTCACCCATCCATCTACTTACCTGTCCCACCCATCCACGCACCCACCCACAGGCATTTTCTGGGTATCTGCCACGATCCAGGTGCTGTCCCAGGCACTGATGATAGAGCAGTGAACACTACAGACAAAAGCCCTCGCCCTCGTGGGGTGTTCGTTCATTTATTCTAACTGGGAGAGAGAGACAGTGCACATAATGAATGCATAAAGAATATATAGTATGCTAAATTGTCATAAGAGCGATGGGGGAAAAAAAAGGTTCTGGTTATAGCAGTTGTGAGGGCTTACAGTTTTTACACTGGATGATCACGGGAGTTCCCTGGCGATCGGGTGATTAANTCTGCCTTCCTCTTCACATGGGGTTCTTTCTGTGTCTGTTTGTCTCCAGATCTCCCCTTCTCATGAGGCACCAATTATGTAAGATTAGGGTCCATCCTCAGGAGCCCATGTGAAGAGTTAACATCCAGAGACCGTGGCTCCGCATGCAGTTACATTGCTAGGCACTGGCGGTCAGAACTTCAACGTATGAATTTAGTTGGTGGGGGATGTAGTTTGGCCCTTAAACCAGTAGCGTTCTGGGTTTGGGGGAGACAGAAGTGAGCAAGATCCTGGCAAGTCCTGCCCTCACGGAGCTCAGAGTCTAGTGGGAGAGAAAGGCGGTCAGCCAATGGAAATGGTTCTGTGCAGCATTAAGTGCTGTGAAGGAGAGCACGTCGGGCGATGGGCTGGAGAGTTTGGGGGTTCAGGCACCTCAGGCAGCGTGGTCAGGGTTCCCTCTGTGGGGAGCAGTGGTCTGATGCAGGTAACAGCAGAGGCCTCAGCCCTGCATGAGCTCAGTCTGTTCAAGGAACAGGAAAGAGGCCAGTGTGGCCATGCCATGGTGGGCAAGGGCTGAGGGTGGGAGATGAGGCTGGCAAGGGGGTTACCCTTCCGGGTCATTCAGCGTGAGGAATTTGGGGTTTGTTCTCACTGCAGCTAGGATGCCGATGAATGTCAAGAGAGGGGAGGGCCCACAGCGAGAATGCACAGCTTCATTCCTCTGCATGCGTGAGAGTTTGCTGGAGTCCTCCTGGTTTGGGGTTTTTCTTTTTCTTTTTTTTTTTAACGTGAGCCATTTTTTAAAAGTCTTTATTGAATCTGTTACAGTGTTGCTTCTGTTTCCTGTTTTGGTTTTTTGACCCTAAGGCATGTAGGTTCTTAGCTCCCAAGCAGGGATCGAACCTGTACCCCTAACATTAGAAGGCAAACTGTTAACCACTGGACCACCAGGGAAGCCCCCCTAGTGGTTTTCAATAAGTCCTTTATTGAGATATAATTCACACATCATATGATTCAGTGAGTTTTAGAAATACTCCAGTATTTTATTTGTGCAGCCATCACCAAGATGAATTTCAGAACAGTCTCACCCCCTCGAGGAAACCTCACATCCATTGGCAGTCACTCCCCATTTCCTCCCTTCCCTCTAAGTCCTAGGCAACCACTTAATCTGCTTTTTTTCCTTCTGATTTTTGAGTTGTAGTTTCTTCTGATTTGTAATTTACGAAGAACACCGTGTAAATCTGAGGCGTGGGATTTGACTTAGTACATCCTGAAATGTGACCACAATAAGTTTAGTGTACATCCATCATTTCATATAGATGCAAAAGTAAAGAAACAGAAAAGGAATTTTTTTTCCTGTGATGAGAACTCTTAGTAATTACTAAGCAGTTTTAATTATATTAATCATGTACAGTATATTTCTAGCCCTTATTTTGTAACTGGCAGTTAGTGCCTCTTGACTACCTCCATCCAATTCTTGCTCCCCCCACCATCTCTGGTGACTACAAATCTGATCTTTGTTTCTTTTTTGTTTTTCAAGCATAACTTACCTACAACACTGTGTTAGTTCCCGGTGGTATTTCTATATGTCACAGTGGCCACCACACAAATCTACTTTCTCTAGAGGTTTGTCTTACTCTGAACATTTCTGTACGAACAGAGTTCTTTCGTGACTGGCTTCTCTCACTTAGCATGACGTTTCCGAGGTCTGTCTGTGGAAGCTTGCATCAGCACTTCATTTATTCTGATGGTTGAATCATATTCCATTGTGTAGGCACACCACATTTTATTTATCCATTCACCGGCTCATGAGCATTTGAGCTGTTTCCAGTTTGGGACTATTATGCATAGTGCTGCTGTGAACCCTCGAGGTTTTAAAAGAAAAGTATTTTCTTTTGCCAGTGTGAGATAGCCAACTCTCCCTTTTAGCATTTAAACGCCCAATTGAATGAGTTTCTACATGTCTGTGCTCCTGTGGTCGGAAAGTTCTGCTGTAAGTCTAACCAGCTCTGCTCTTGCTACAGAGTCTCCTTCCTCAGATTGTCTTGTCGCCCAAGTCAAGCCAAGGTCACACAAAGCGTGGTAGCAATTTTGAAAGAACATATTTCCCATATCTGCTTGGTGGGCTGCTGCTGCTGTTAAGTCGCTTCAATCGTGTCCAACTCTGTGCAACCCCATAGATGGCAGCCCACCAGGCTCTGCCATCCCTGGGATTCTCCAGCCCACTGGAGTGGGTTGCCATTTCCTTCATTTAGGCAAAAATAACCCTCTGTGGATTTATCTCAGTTTTTTTCCCCAGAATGAATTCCCTCTCTTCTCCCCATTCTATCCAGGTGAGCAAGGACAGTCCTTACACCTTGTTGGCCACAGAAGGGATTTTTTTCCCCCTTTTCTTTGTCCCCAGCCACACGCATATCCAAAGCAGATTATGCAGAACATGGGATGCTGCCAATTAAAAAATTTTTGTGTGTGCATGTCAGCACTTAATTTTGGTGGTAAAAATACCATCTAGCGCCCTTGCACTGCTGTGGGGTCATTTCCCCAATTTAGCCACTCAGCCCCCTACTGGGCAGGTCACAAAGGTTCTCTGATTGTGGGTCTAAAATCACATTTGCTCTCCCCCCCCCCCCC
>SJYA01003036.1:1762999-1784752 GCA_006410615.1 Neotragus moschatus
CCCCCCCCCCCCCCCACCCCCGGTCTTTTCGCCTCTCTGGAGGGACCCTGACGATAAGGCTTAGCGTCAGGGTCCAATCTTGCTCAGCTGTGGCCAGTGCCAGTGACCTTGGATTTGTCTGAAACACATTTTTGGCTCCTTCTAAAGGGAAATTTTTGTTTCTGCGTTGGATTAATCATGTCTTTTGCAGAACACCCAGGCTGGAGGGCGAGTGTTTGGTTTGGGGGAATTCTGTCTCCCTCAGATGGAGAATGGGAGCTAGGCTTGGGATGGGGGGGTGGTGGTGGGGGGAGTCTGGAGCGGTCTACTGACTCCCTCCCTGGGAATATGTCTTATCCTGTTTCTAGGAGACTTTTTGTTTGTTGGCAAAGAGATTGACAAAGTAGTTCATTAACCTTTGTACCTGGAAGGTATAGAACATCTTTGTTTACTCTGGTGACTTTATTAGGAACCTAAAATCCAGAATGGCAGTTTGCAAACAACACTTGTGCCTCCTGGGGCCACTTGGCAGTGTCTGCAGATGTGTTTGGTTGACATAATTGGGGGGGGCACCCCTGGCATCTTATCAGGAGAGACCAAGGATGCTGCTAAACAGTCTGCCATGCATGGGGCAGCCCCCTCCAGCCTGCCCCCCGCCACCCCCCAGAAGCAGAGAGTCCCCCCCGGCGATGTCAGGGGTGCTGAGGGTGTGGAAGCCACTCTGCTTTGACTTCTCCCTGCCCAGGCTCTTCCCTCGTTATCTTGGGAGAAAGACCTTGACTCCAGCAACGTGACCACTTTTCGAAACCTTATTCCAGTCTTACTCTCTCAACCTTGTCACTCAGTCTTTTTCCCCTCTTTTCCAGATTTTTGCTGAACTTTTTTTAACCTGATTATAAAATCAATATGTGCCGCTTGTAGACCATGGCAAACGGTAGAAAAGCTCCAAGAATCAGCAAAAAGAACGTCTTTCAGCTCTCCCACCACCACGAGGGGAGCTGCCCTGGCATTTGGCCTGTTTCCCACCTGTCTTTCAGGTTTTTTCTAGGGTGCATTTTTGTCGCCAGTTTTTCTGTCTCTCTTTTTTGTTTCTTTTCTTAACACTAGGTCCCAGGTGCCTCCCCTTGCTGCAAAAGTCCAAACAGCAGCTGGAGAGCCCGTCAGATAGACGGCACATTCCTCCCCTCTGTCCTCAGTGTCCGTGTTTCTTCCCCTTTTGAGTCTGAAGAACTTGCAGGGCTGAGGCGGGAGGCTCAGGCTGGGTGATGTAGCCAGTCGATTCCGTTTTTGGTCAAAAACCCAGCATTGACTGTAAAGCAGTGGCTTGAATTCTTCCCTCAAGGGGGAAGCTTGCCTGCTGGCTCTTGCCCAGGCAGAGTTCCAGAACCTTCGTGAGAATAAACAGCCTGCGAGGTGCCAGCCTTGAGGATGAGCGGCTGGCCAAACACATGGCCCAGGCAGCGGTTATGTGATAAGCCCAAGGGCCGGAAGATGCCTGGTTACCAGCATCACAGCCCTGTCCCCTGGTGCTCGGAAGCCCTCACGGGAGAGCCATTGGGTTGTAAGCCTTATGTCTTTGCTTCTGAGTTATTTTACATGATCCTCCCTCTCCCAGCTCCCCCACCCTGCATCATTCGTATTTTGTCGTTACCTGGCTTTCTGTTTCTCTGCAGCATTCAACTCTGGCTCACGGTAAATTCTGGATCTGCTACTTTGTAGTTTCTTTCTCTCCCTTGGGATCCAAGCTCTGTGAGGGCTTTTGGTCACTTCTGTGTCCCCAAGACTGAGAACAGGGCCTGGCACATCATGGATACTCAGGGAATGTGTTAAGTAAGTGAATGAATGAGCTGCATCTTTATCACTTAAGGCATGTCCTGCGAAATGGTTGGACAGTAACACGGCTGTGTGTATGCCCCAGATTGGGAACAGCTGTGGGCTGATCTTGCACATTTCCCTCAGGGCTGGTTTAGAAACCAGCTTTGTGGATTTGGGCTATGACGTGGTATCACTGTGTCTGATATGGTGCCTCTTCCGGCACTGGAAGGTCATCTCTGCTTGTTCACGTGGCCGTTTATTTGTTCATTTGTCCATCTGCTTCTCTGCTGTGTGCCGAGGGGACATCTGGTACGTGAGCTACCATGTGGAATGGTGCCCTGTGGATTGTGCAGTGCACATCCTGTGCGACCCCACATGGCCATCCGATGCGCAAAGAGCTGGGAATAGAGTGCTAGATAAGACCTTGGAATGCTCTCTCGAGAGCTCACAGTCTGATGGGGGAGACAAGCGCTAAATAATCAAGGGCATCACGGTGCTAAACGTGTGAGGGAGGTGAGCCTGGGGAGTTGGAAGGACCCTGAGATGGGTCCCTGTCCTAGCCTGGGAAGGTCCAAGATGATATCTGAGTTGAGTCACCACCCCTTCCCCCTTCTCTCCATGTGGAACTGGCTCAGAGCAAGGTGTTTGTGCCCTTGAAGAAGCAAGGACTGTGGACTGGCTAGGTGCCTGTGCCACCTCCTGGCTGGCACGCTTGCCCTTCACACTGTAATACTTTCTCTCTCTCTCCCTCTGCTGCCTGGAAAACAGGCATGAAGACAGAAGGTCAGTCTGTATTTTTCTAGCTTTCCTTGTATGTGAACACTTAGAGCTTTTAGAGAAGGGAGCAGACCCCAGGCAGTAGTGTTCTTATCAGGGATACACCCAGATCACGTGGGACGGGGAAACCAAGGCATGAATGCAACAGGTCCCTTAGCTGTCCTTGCCCCTCACCTTTAAGGAAGAACATTCATCCACCCTCTCTGGGCATTTAAATGGGGGTCTCATGGAGAAGGTTCTTTTGCCTTGGTTCTTAACACTTTCTTGGGTCTTGTGAATTCCTAGGCATCAACGTGGTGGATGAGGAGGAAGGTCAGTGGCGGTGGGTTGGAGTTGGCTGTGCCTGCAGCTCGAGGCTGCACGTGACTTGTCCTGCTCCTGCATGCCTAGGGAAGGGCCCGTGAACATCTGCATTTCCGTCCCTTTCCGTCATTCATCCAGCATTTATTGGGCACCTACTGTGTGCCAGCTTTGTGGTTGTCACTTGGGGATACAGATCGAATCTCCCCATCTCTCACTGGTCAACTGGGTGACCTTGGCTAAGCTATACTGTGTCACGGGTCAGATGACCACAGCCAGCGAGCCTTGAAAGAGATCCTGGTTGTGAAATGCCCAGCACCCAGTAGGTGAAAGATGCATGGTAACAGTTTGGTTATTACGATCCCACCCATGCCTCCTGGGCATGATTGAGACCCAAGCATAGGGTGATGAGCCTCCTCATGGAGTAGCTGCAGGTGCCAGGCGTGCCCAGAGGTGGCATGTCTTCTAGAAGAACTTTAGCAGGAAAGGCTGCCCAGTCTCCCTCTAGTGATAGAAAGGCATGAACTGGCCCTAGAGCAGACCCATGCCTCCTTCCAGAGCCAGCAGTGTGTGGCTGGGGTTTCACACCAAGGCCCCTTTTGACAGCAACTGAAGCTGATTTTGGCCACTTAAACAAGGGTGTTTACCAGAAAGATTCCAAGTAGCAAAAGGAAATCAAAAGCAGATAGCAGAAATCACAGGCAAAAGTGGATGATCAAGACTCGGGCATTGGGAGCTCCGGACGTGAGACTTCTATGGGGACAGAGCAGTTGTACAGATCTTTGGTCCTTGTGGGGCCACCACTCAAAGTCCTCTGGGGGAGGGGTCCTGATGGGCCGACCTTGGGCAGGTTTCCCCTTGGCTGGGAAGCCTGGGCATCCTGGGAGACAGGTCTGGGAGACTGGGGAAGGGGACAAATTCCCCGCAAAGAACAGGACGATGTAGTGCACACATTCCCGTTCTCCTCCTGGGACTCATGATCCCTCCCTTGCAGACGAAGGTTTTCCAGCTGCCCCAGTTGGTGTATCGCCAGTGGATTAATAGGTTTGATGAAGAAGCCACCATGGAGGCCACTGTGGGGACCTCCACTGCATGTGAAGCAGGAGTGGGGAGGGAAGGCTGAGGTTCCCGAGGGCTCCTGGGCAGGTGGGCAGGACGGGGCTCTCTGAAGTACCTGCTGCAAGACGGGGGTCTCTGGGAGTGTTGTAAAGCACCCCCACCCTGTACAGCAGAAGACAGTTGAGGTCAGGCTTGGGCCCCTGTGCTATGCATGTGTGTGTGCGCTGTCTGCAGGCCGCTGCATGGGAAGTCCTGCCTGTTATCACTCTTCTTTTTCATTTGTTTTAGGTTTTTTTTTTTTTTCCCAATTTAAAAAAAAATGCTGATTTTAAAGGAAACATTAAAAGCGGTGATTCTCAGTTGTGGATGTGCCCCAGAATTATCTATGGGACACATTTAAAAATGCAGATAACAGTAAGCACCATGACCTCGTCTTCCATTCACCAAGCGCAGCGTCATTTCTTCCTCCCGCTCATGGGGGCTGGTGCTGCTGTTGCTCCCATTCTGCAGATGTAGAAAGTGAGGCTCAGAGAGGTTCATTGCTTCCTCAGTTCACACAGGAGGTGAGCGAGCACTTCCCACGCATCCCAGCCCCCTGACTGCTCGCAGCGTGGGGTCGGCCTCCCTGGCAGAGTCAGTGCGGGGACCAGGGCCGGCCCTGGGTCATCCCCAGATGATTCACGCACGGCCAAGATTGAGAATTACCTGCTCAGGCCCCCCTCCCCCATCAGCCCAGGAATGACTCCCAGCCCTGCTTCCTTTTCATCCTCTGTCACTTGCTGTGGTTGCTGCCTGAGAGTCTCTTTTTCTGGATGCTGCTTTAATTCGGGTCGCATCAGCACGTTCGCGGGTTTGCTGCCGGCTGTGTATTCATACCCTTTCGTAACTTCTCTCCTGCATCCTCTGCCGGGGTCAGCCCTTCGGAGTCCTACATTACGTTCTCTCTCGTGCTCTCTGTCTCCCGGCACCAGAGTGAGGAAGTCAGTGCAGAGTGGGCAGTAATAAACATATCCCTGACTTGTTGGAAGATTAAAGGAGATGGTGTATTTCAGCAGAGCACAGCGGCTGACACTGAATAAATGTCAGCCACTGTCTCTTAAGGTGACAGGGATCAGTGTTAATGCTGAGTGGATACTTCCTGGGATTGGAGCAGATATCCGGCTGATGTGCCCGTGGTACCTGTTTCAGTTGTTGAAATAGTTCCATATTACTGGGAGAACAGCCACTGCCCCAGGTAACCCCTTACCCTGATCTTCAGGACCTCCCCTTGATCCTGCAACCAGTGGGTTAACCCCTTGGCTGGGGGCACCTGGGACTCCAGTATCTGATGCCCTTGTCCACAGGGGTTGTTATTCATTTGGGGTTTCACCCCTGTCTGGGATGCTTGGGGACCAGAAGAGTGTGTCCTTTCCCCTGCGTGGTTCATTTGTGTCCTGACCCTATGAGCCAGGCTGCACACAGCCCAGAGACCATCAGCAGAACTGGATTTTGCTGGTCGCTGCTAGCACAGGGCACTTGCTCAGGGCTCTTGAGATGGTTGCAAAACACCATCCCTGTCCCCGAGAGAGCTGGCCAGCCGGGAAGCATGTCTGTGGCCGCTGCAAAGCAGGTCTTCCTTTCTGAGCTTCCTGGCGGCCAGGTTGTCTGCTTAGTCTCCCCCACACGGTGACAGGTGTTGGTGTCCAGCCCTTGAAATCACCATCCTCCCCCTCCTCCTTTCTGCCAGGCTTAGCAGGCGTCGGCGGTCCAGGGAAGGAGGTGAAACAGATGGAGAACGGCATGCTGGTGACGGACACTGCAGGGAAGCCAATGCAGAGGTAAGGCGGAGCAGGCGGAGGGACCCTGTGGATTTTCCCGGCACCACGTGTCTCCCCCTGCCAGCGGGGAGGGAGGAGGAACGGGGTGTCCGCGGCAAGGCTCACCGCCAAAAAAAAGCCTTTAGCTTCTGCTTCCCTCACACCCCCCCACCCCGAATTCTGGCAGAACCTCACTTCCCAGAGAGCAGAGGCCCAAAGGGGAAGCCTTGTTGTGCTCCTGCCAGGGGGCATGGCTCACACAGGCCTTACGGTTGGATTTAACCATCCATCTGCACTTCTGACACTCAAGCTCCCTACATGGCGTGGCTCTTTGCTCAAGTCACTCAGCGGGGCCTGGAATGTTGAGCCAACAGCCAATTCAAACTAGTCATAGTAGCTATAGCAGCTGTGTCTTATGTGCCATTAGGAGCCAGGTGCAGTGCCAAGTCCTGTATAGTCCATAAACATGGAGGTAGGTTCTCTCATCTTCCCATTTTACAGGTGGGCAGACTGAGAGCTGTCCACAGGCCATACAGCCAGAGAGAAGCCAAGCTTGAATATTTGAACCTGAGTTCAGCCTCTGAGCCAGTGGTCCTAAGTTTTATGCTTTGGTGCTTTAAAGAAGGTTGCTTTTGGTCAGATCATGGGGTATTTGGAGGAGCGGCATTGACCTGTCTGTGCCTCAGTTTCCTCCATTGTCGAATGGGGTCTTTGGTGCCCCTGCTGTGTAGGATTGTAGGAAGGCCTCTGTGATATGGCATGTGGGCACTTAGAACGGTGCCTCCTGCCTTCAGCGCTCAGTAAATGCCACGCAGCTGGAGCTGCCTGGGGTTACTTCTTTTTGGGTGGAGGGATTTCACAGACATGGGCTGGGAAGAAAATGAGCATGAGCATCTGTGCCCCTCAGAACCCTGCCTACAGTCCCCTCCTGCGCCCAGCTGTGTGTTGTACATGACACACTTCCTTCTCTGCTCGGGCAGCAGTCAGGGTGTGAGCTCGGCATGTGTGTGAAGCACACATAACATTGCCTCACCTGGAGCAGGCGCAGGGCTGAGGGGGCACTGCCCTGGTTCTGTGCAGGCGGCCAGCATAAGGGAAGAACTGGCTGAGATGGGGCAGGTGCCTGCAGGCAGTCCTGGGATGTCGGAGCAGATGACCACAGAACGCTTGCGGCAGCACACCATGGGTGGACTGAGCAGAAACACGCAGCAACTCGGTATTCATTTTTCTGTTGCTGTGTGACAAGTGATCACAAGCTCAGTGGTTTGTCATCTCAGTTCCTATGGTTCAGGGTGTCTGGGCACAGCTTAGCTGGCTCCTCTGCTCAGGGTCTCTCGAAAGCTGTAACCAAGGCATCAGCCAGGCTGGGGTCTCAGCTGAAGGCTCATCTGGGGATGGATCCTCTTCCAGTCACACAAAGCTGCTGGCAGAACACGGTTCCTCAGTCCCTAACTGGCCGCATCCTGGAGGAGCCCTCCGTCCCCAGCTCCCTGGGCCTCTCCCACCCCCTCACTTACCGCACCGGGGCACACAGACAAACGAAGAAGGCAGCAGAGTTGACTGCAAGATGGAAGTTGTACCCCATCCCTTTGCTCATGTGGATCTGAGCAGTGTGCACATGCAGACACACGTGAACACACACACCCCACGTGGTCCCGCAGGCACACACCTCCCCAGGGAGGAAAGCTCTCTGAGTGCTGATCTGTCGTGATCCGTGTAAAGCTAATGAGCACAGGGTGGGGGTAGAGGGGGGAGATGCTTTTTGAATAAAATCTGCCTAAAGGAGTAGTTCTCCCAATGGACCCTGGGGCCAGACCCCTCCTCTCTGTGAGTCTCCTCTACAAAACCAGAAGCATGAACGAGGCCTGGTGCTTAGGGCAGGGGGTGGAGGGGGCACTGACTCTGCCCAGGGCCTTCATCTGGGGGACACCCATGTGCCTTGCTTCCCTAGGCAGCTCAGCAGCTCCTCCTCCTACAGCGGGGATATGAACCGGCATCACACCAGCACCGCCGAGCTGCAGAAGCCCGGGCCCACGGAGGAGACCTGGAAGCTCGTGGAGGCGGACAAGGCTCAGACAGGCCAGGTGAAGATGGCCGTCAGGTCGCTGTGCGTCTGCGGGGGCTGGGCCCAGGGCGGGGTGCTCTGGTCATCTTGACTTACCTCTTTCTCCGCAGGAGGCTTGAAAGGTACTGTTTTAAGCGCTGGAAACCAGGGTGGAGGGCCAAGGTGACTTGCCACAGGTCATGGCTGGTGAGCAACAGAGCTGGGATGTGAACCCAACACTCAGGCTCCAGGGTTGGCATCTGTAGTCTCTTCCTGCCTGATCGCTGCCTCTGAGCACCTGGGGCCTTGGTGGCCAAAGATGACGCGATGCCTTGAATCCAGGCTCCAGCCTCACAGGGGTCAGCTGTGTGTGGGTTGGTTTCAAGTCATCACAGACGCAGCCCTGAAGAACATTAATTATGTCATCAGAAAAGATTATCTTTCACTTCTTTTTATTTTCCATTTTTGCCTTTATTACAGGCAGATCTTGTTTTATGGCACTTGGTTTTGTGGCATTTCACAAATGCTGTTTTTTAAAAATTGAAGGTGTATGGCAATCTTGTGTTGAACATCAGTGCCATTTTCCCAGCAGCATTTGCTCGCATTGGGTCTCTGTGCCACATTTTGGTAGTTCTTGGAATATTTCAAACTTTATCATTATTATAGTTTGTTATTAATATAAAATATTATATTTTTTATTGTTATACTATGTTAACATTATAATATTTGTGATCTTTGATGTTACTACTACAACTCACTGCAGGCCCAAATTATGATTAGCACTTTAGCAACCAAGTATTTTTTAATTAAGGTGTGTGCATTGTGTTTCTAGTCATGGTGCTTTTGCACACTTAATAGACTTCAGTATAGCATAAATGTAGCTTTTATATGCACCAGGAAACCGGAAAATTCATGTGACCCAGTTTATCGGGATATTCGATTTATTGTAGTAGTCTGGAACCAAGCTTACAAGTGTCTAAGGTGCCCCTGTTGATCAGTGAGAAGGTCTCAGCCGGGGCTTTGTTTTTAATACCTGTCTTAGTCCCTTTGGGCTGCTATAACAGAAGACCGTGGTACAGGTGGCTTAGAAACAACATACATTTATTGCTTATAATTCTGGATGTTGGCAAATCTGGGATCATGGCGCCAGCAGATTCAGTGTCTGGTGAGAAAGCTCCCTGGTTCATAAATGGCCATCCTCTCGCAGCGTCCTCATATGACAGAAGGGTGAGGGATCCCTTTTATAAGGGCACTAGTCTCATTTATGAGGAGTCCCCCCTCATGAAAAGCCTGATGTGACAGGGAACACAGACACAGGGAAGGATACCTGGAGTTTGCCAAATCCACGCTACGCAGGTTGGGTGTCAGGCTGACCCAGAGCACCCAGGTGTGCAGCTGCGCTTTGAGTGGCCACATGTAATTACACGGACCCGGAGTGAAAGAGGCCCCCAGCTGTCACTCCGTGGAGCTGGGAAATAAGCTGAGCAAGCGCCAAGCGATTGGAGGCCAGTTGTGACGGGCAGGAATTGGTGTTGAGTGTTTAGAGGCCTGAGGGTGTGGGGAGTGGATATGGCACTCGGTCATGGTTGCTAGGCAATATGTCCCGTCTTCCCATTTTCTTCAGACTCTTTGATGCCGTCCTGATAGTCCTGGAGTAGGATCCCTCAGTCCTGTGTGGTCCAGCCACTCCCTGTGTTCCAGCCTTACTGTGCTCCAGCTATCCTTGCCTCCTTTCTGCTTCCCTCCTATCTCAGGGCCTTTGCACATGTCGGTCCCTGTGCCTGAGTGCCTTTTTTTTCTTTTTTTTTCATTTTTACCTGGTTAATTCTTTGATGTCCCTTCCTTACAGAAAACCTCCTCTGATTCCTCTCCACCCTGGGTTAGGTCACGGTACCCAGTATTATATTCCCATGGAATCATGTACCACTTCCAGCCCTTCTCTGGGATTATACACTTATCTGGGCAGTTATTTGATGAAAGGCTGTCTTACTGCTTAACCGGAAGTTCCATGAGGCCAGAAAACTTGGCTTTGCTTCTGCTGATTTCTTTGCCAAGTAACTAAGGGAAAGGGATTGTAGGCTTGAGCACAGGTGGGGGCAGTGGACTGCACAGGGTCTGTTGAGGCTGCTGACCTTGGGCAGGCACTGCTGGTGGGTGTGTTCTGTAAGATGCCCTCTCTCCTGGTCTCAGGTCAGGCTCTCTGTGTACTGGGACTACATGAAGGCGATTGGACTTTTCATCTCCTTTCTGAGCATCTTCCTTTTCCTGTGTAACCACGTGGCTTCCCTGGCCTCTAACTATTGGCTCAGTCTCTGGACGGATGACCCCATCGTCAACGGGACCCAGGAGCACACGCAAGTCCGGCTGAGTGTCTATGGAGCCCTGGGCATTTCACAAGGTGAGCCTCCCTTGCCCCCTCACCTGCTGTTGGCACTTGGAGCCACTTCCATTTCTTGTTAATAGACTCAGGTCCCCCAACTTGTCAGGGTTTTGTTAGACCCACAGACCAAGCCAAACACACATGAACACTAACTGTCACATAATAGACGCTCAGATATTTGTAGAAGGAACGTTTCTCGAATGCTCTGTTTCATGTGGCTCTTGGAGACAGAGGGGAAGGGAGCTCCAACGTGCCTATTTTACAGATGAGTTGAGAAACAGAAGGTGGCCAAGGACCCTTGCCCCTCAGTATTCTGGCAGGGTGATGGAGTTTCTGTGAAGTCCTATTTGTGGACTTTTGCCTTCTGCCCAAAGGTGGGAATTAGTTTCTACTTGTGGTTCATAACCCAGGCAGTGCTACCCTCATGTCTAGAGGTACTTAGAGTTTAGTCATATCTAGAGATACTTGAAGTTATCACAACTTCCCCATGGGGGCAGGTGCTGCTGGGATCTAGAGGCCAGATGTTGCTAAATGTCCTGCAGTGCCCAGCTCGGCCTCCACAGTGGAGGATGATCCAGCCTCAGAGGTTAACAGGGAGGATGCTGAGAAATCCTGTATATACCCTTCCTGTTGTCCCGCAGAGATCCCCAGACGCAGCAGCATTACCAGTCATAGCTAACGTTTGCAGCACTTACCTGGTGTCTGGTTCTGTTGTCAACACTTTAAGGTGTTTTTTGTTTTTTTGTTGTTTTTTTTTTAACTTTTGCAGCAGTCACATTAGGTAGGAGCTCATTTTTCTTTGTTTTAGAGACGCGGAAACTGAGGCCCAGAAGGGTTCAGTAAGTTGCCCAAAGTCACACAGCTTATTCATGGCAGAGCTGGCCCTGAGCAAGGTAGTGTGGCTTAGAGCCCACCTGCTTCTTCCTGAGGGCAAAGGAGTTCACCCATCTGAGCTTCAGTTGGGCTTCCCTGGTGGCTCAGCTGGTAAAGAATCCGCCTGCAACGCGGAAGACCTGGGTTAGATCTCTGGCTTGGGAAGATTCCCCTGGAGAAGGGAAAGGCTACCCACTCCAGTATTCTTCCGTATCTGTAACATGGGTACTAACAGAACATATACAGGGTCCTCAAAAGGATTAGAGGCACATAAAAGTCACAGTGAGTTTTGCACATAATATGTGCTGGGTTAATAATAGCCACCATCATGGTTGTTATTAGAAGCTGGGAGTCCAGGCTGCTTTGTCCTCATGGACACATGGCTCCTTGCCCCTGCCCCTGCTTGGTACCTCTCGTGCTGTGGAGTTTGACGCGAGAGTGTTTGTAGGTATCACGGTGTTCGGCTACTCCATGGCGGTGTCCATCGGGGGCATCTTCGCCTCCCGCCGCCTGCACCTGGACCTACTGCATAACGTCCTCCGGTCGCCCATAAGCTTCTTTGAGCGGACCCCCAGCGGGAACCTGGTGAACCGCTTCTCCAAGGAGCTGGACACGGTGGACTCGATGATCCCGCAGGTCATCAAGATGTTCATGGGCTCCCTGTTCAACGTCGTCGGCGCCTGCATCATCATCCTGCTGGCCACGCCCATGGCTGCCGTCATCATCCCGCCCCTGGGCCTCATCTACTTCTTCGTGCAGGTGAGAGGTGGGTCCTGGGATCCAGGACGAGCCCTGCTCTGTGTCGCTGTCCCGCGAGAACCATTTAAGTTTAAATGGTTTAAACTTTTTACTTTACTTTTAACTTAAATGGGGACCATTTAAGTTTCCCCAGCGTGAGGTTGTGGAGGATGTCCCAGAGGAGGGGTAAGGTTTGTTTTTGTTGGTTTTGAATACCTAAGTTGATGGTTTTCAGCTTGCAATAATCAAACATCCTTTTTTCATAATAATAAGGGTTTTATTAAGCTGAAAGTTTTAAAAGGAAGTAAGCTATAGACATGAAGAGGTGAAGTGAAGTCACTCAGTCGTGTCCGACTCTTTGCGACGCCATGGACTGTAGCCTACCAGCCTCCTCCATCCATGGGATTTTCCAGGCGATAGTACTAGAGTGGATTGCCATTTCCTTCTCCAGGGCAGATAATGGAGACATGAATATTAGTAGCTGTGATATTTTTTCCCCTGTAATGGAGATCTGAAAGTGAATGTGGACGTGTGAGTCGCTCAGACATGTCTGACTCTGCACCCCAGGGACTGTGGCCCACCAGGCTCCTCTGTCCATGGGATACTCCAGGCAGGAATACTGGAGTGGGTTGCCGTGCCCTCCTCTAGGGGATTTTCCCCACCCAGGGCCACCTGCGCCACCAAGGAAGCCATAATAGAAATTTAGAGGTGTGCTATTCAGGGCTGGTATGACAGCTTCCAGCTTCCCAGGTGGCTCTAGGGGTAAAGAACCCACCTACCAATACAAGAGACATAAGGATGCAGGTTCGGTCCCTGGGTTGGGGAGATCCCCTGGAGGAGGGCATGGCAGCTCACTCCAGTTTTCTTGCCTGGAGAATCCTATGGACAGAGGAGCCTGGTGGGCTACAGTCCAAAGGGTCACACAGAGTCGGACACAACTGAGTCGGCTTAGCACGCATGCACACATCTGACAGCTTCATGAGTTTGGTAGCTTCAGATTCCTTCACTGTTTTGTTTTGGTTTTTCTTTGTGTGTGTGTGTGTGTGTGTGTGTGTGTGTTTCTGCCATCTTTGCCTTCCATTCTTAAGTTGGTTTCATGGTCCAAGATGGCTGCTGTAGCTCCAGCCATCACAAATAAGCTCAAGAAAGGTGAACAGAGTAAGGGAGCATTTGATGGCTGCGTCAGCTTCACTGTGATGCTTCCAGTTAACAGATCAGCATGTTGAGGTCCAGGAGGCAGAACTGGGAATGTGAACTCACATCTGATGTAACTGTCCCTGCTCTTTCCTGCCTCTGAAAAGGACACCTTTTTACCTTGCTCATGCTGATTCTAAGTATTCTAAATTCATCAAATGCATGTATATTAGTAAAAATATTTTTTGTATTAAAAAAAGTAGCTGCAGCATACACGCTAACGGGAGACTGCTGTTTAGATGGGAGCCTAACAGCTGTTGCACAAAATAAGAATAAGAAGCCACGGCGTGCTCTGTACCTCACATTGCACTGTGTGTGGCCTGTTGGTGTGGGTTCCTAGAGGCCTTGGCCAGGTCAGCCAGGCCCCATACCCTCCCACACCATGGCTTGGCATCCATGCTGTGGCCCGGCATTGGTGAATGTGAACAAAGATGGAATCAGAGCACGTCCAGTTCCCAGACCCTCTCTGTGTTCTCTAATCGATGCCAGCTTTTGTGGAGAGTCCTCCAGCTGCATTTATCAAAAATGTTACCCATGTTCTGACCCTGGCTGGACCTTTTCCTGGAGGACCCAGTTCAAAAGAACAAGCGAAGAGGCCCAGGGTGGCGTTTGGGGCAGCTCAGATGCCTGCCGGCAGCAGGGCCTTGAGCACACCACGGGTAATGTGGCAGTGGACTGCTAGCATCCCTCTAACAGGAGAACTGGGAACACGCTGTTACGGCACCAACAATTTTATTTTTAAACAACAAAGGGAAAGAAGTTAGCCAAGGCCCATGTTGTCAGCACACTGTCATTATAACTGACAAAATGCTTAATGTGCGTGGGCAGGACTGGAAATGGAGGTAGAAAAATGGAAACATTGCCTTACTAATCCTTAGAGATTATGGGAGAATTTTTTTCATAGCTTTTAACTGTATATTGTTGTTGTTCAGTGGCTAAGTCATGTTAAACTCTTTGTGACCCCTTGGACTGCAGCACACCAGGCTTCCTTGTCCTTCATCCTCTCCCAGAGTTTGCTCAAACTCGTGTCCGTCGAGTTGGTGATGCTATCCATCCATCTCATCCTCCGTCATCCCTTTCTCCTCCTGCCCTCAGTCTTTCCCAGCATCAGGGCCTTTTCCAGTGAGTCAGTTCTTTGCATCAGGTGGCCAAAGTATTGGAGCTTCACCATCAGTCCTTCTAGTGAATCTTCAGGGTTGATTTCCTTTAACGCAGCAGTCTCACTCAGTGTGTATACTAGGAGAGGGACTTCCTTGGTGGTCCAGCAGCTAAGATTCTGAGCTCCCAATACAGGGGGCCTGGGTTCTATCCCTGGCTGGGGAACTAGATCCCACATAAAACAACTAACAGTTTGAATGGTGCAACCAAAGATCCACATGCCACAGCAAAGATCGAAGAGCCCTCGTGCCTCAACCAGGACTTGGCACAGCCAAATAAATAAACTTCGGAAAAAAAAAAAAAAGAATCAAGAGACTGTATCACAGAAACAAATTGGCTAGACTGTGCTTAGCGTTTTGATTCATAATTACCCCAAACGTCCATCACAGGAGGATGGATGCAAACATTGTGGTATATTTATACAGAAGACGTGACCTAGCAGTAGAGAGGAATGAGCTACTAGTATACACAAGGAGGATGAGTCTCAGAGATACTATATTGATCAGAATAAGCCAGACACAAAAGGGTACATTTGTGTGATTCTGTGTTTATGAAGTTGAAGAACAGGCAAGAGCAGTGAAATAGAAGTCAGAATAGTGGCTCTACGGGGAATTGACTGTGAGAGAACACGAGGGAATTTCCTAGATTCTGATCTGGTGGTGCATATGCAGGTGTAGATAAACGTTAAATTCACCAAGCTGTAAAAATTTAGTACACTTTCCAGTGGAAGTAAGTTGTATCTCAAAAAGAGCCTTTTAAGGATATATGTGTATAAGGGTAGGTGTTCTTTCTCTCTCTCTGGAAAAGAATTAAAACATTATACACTGAAATCAGAGTAGTGCTTATCTCAGGATCATGGACTTAATGTAATGTTTTTCTAATCATCCTATCTATATCACTTGAAAAAAAATTTAAATGGATATACATTAGTGTATACCTAATATACATGAATTGTATATTATATATACTATAATTACACTATATTGACATTAATATACACTAATATAGAAGAGGGCTTCCCTTATAGCTCAGTTGGTAAAGAATCTGCCTGCAATGCAGGAGACCTGGGTTTGATCCCTGGATTGGGAAAATACCCTGGAGAAGGGAAAGGCTACCCACTCCAGTATTCCGGCCTGGAGAATTCCAGGGACTATACAGTCCATGGGGTTGCAAAGAGTCGGACACAACTGAGTGACTTTCACTTTTAAATATAGAAGAAAAGCTATGACCAACCTAAACAGCATATTAAAAAGTAGAGACATTACTTTGCAGACAAAGATCCGTCTAGTCAAAACTATGGTTTTTCCAGTAGTCATATATAGATGTGAGAGTTGGACTGTGAAGAAAGCTGAGTGCTGAAGAATTGATACTTTTGAACCATGGTGTTGGAGAAGATTCTTGAGAGTCCCTTGGACTGCAAGGAGATACAACCAGTCCATTCTAAAGGAGATCAGTCCTGAATATTCACTGGAAGGACTGACGCTAAAGCTGAAACTCCAATATTTTGGCCACCTGGTGAAAAGAACTGACGCATTGGAAAAGTCCCTGATGCTGGGAAAGATTGAAGGCAGGAGGAGGAAGGGATGACAGAGGATGAGATGGTTGGATGGCATCACTGACTCAATGGACATGAGTTTGAGCAAGCTTCGGGAGTTGGTGATGGACAGGGAACCATGGTGTGCTGTAGTCTACAGAGTCACAAAGAGTCAGACATGACTGAGCAACTGAACTGATACATTAGTGTTTGCAAGTCATTTTTAGGAAAAGGAATGTAAGAGGTAAGGTGATGTGGAATTCTTTTGGGGCCTCCAGGTTGTTGGAATAAGTCATTTCTACCCCTGGAATTGCATGGCATCTGTTAAAATTCCCTGGCACTTGTCTTAGTGTCTTAGCTGTCAGCCCATGCCCAGCACCAGACAGATGTAGGTTGAACATTCATTTTCACTCATAAGCACCAGGCACTCCTTGGAAGAATCAGGTGAGTCCACGGGGTGGATTCTCTCCAGAAATAGAACTTAAAAGGAAAGCTAATAATTATTTTTTTAAAAATCAGACTATTCCATAACAAAAATAAGTCTCGGGTTCACTTTTTAGAGGAAATAAAATTCAGAGGACATGACAAGTGGAGTAAGTTGAGCAGATCAAACGTTTTAGAAGTTTCCACCCAGGAGGAAAGAAAGCTGGGAGAGGAGGTGATCCTAGGAGAGGGTAATGGGGGCAGATGCTGGGGTCCTTGAGCCAGACCATGGGGTCTGGACTGCATCCCAAGGCAGTGGGGGCCGCCGGAGGACAGGTGGCATCTGACCATGTGCAGGGATTGGCAGAACCCCCGATCTGAGACGGCCTGGGTTGGTGTGACCCCTGGGTTAGTTCTCAGAGTTTCTGGTGCCCCCAGAGGGCTCCCCAACATGTGGTTCAATTTCCCGTGTGAGCTGGCATCCAGAAAAAAGTTTGGAGAACCCGTAACAGCCACCCACTCTGTTCAGTGTTCTCCATGGAAGGTCTTTGCCCCTGAGATGGCCCAGGGCACCCAGCACAGCCCAGGAGGCAGGAGACATGTCCCTCAGCGCCTGTGTTCACTTGCCCGGCTCTGCTGTTGAAGCCGGTGCAGACACGTTACATCTTTAGCACGTCCGGGAGAGGGAACTTCGGTCTCGGCGGGTCCTTTTGTACAGATGAAGAAACTGAAGCCAGGGGAACAGAGATGTCTTCAGATGGCCAGTCCAGCCTCTCACAGCTCCTCAGTGCTCCCGGTGGGCTCTTGTTCGGTCTCTTAATGAGCTGAACACCCAGGTGAGGGCAGGAGCAGAGAAGATGTGGTCTCTGCCCATGGGGACAGGCAGAGGCAGGGTTTACGCTGAGGTCTGCTTGTCCTAAAGCAACGCTGTGGGGTCCATAAACCCTCGAGATCAGTGGCATCAGAGAGGCCATGCCGTGTTGAAGTCAACACTTTGAGGCCGGACTGTTGGTGTTCGAATCCCAGCTCTGCCACTTCCTAGCCACGTGGCCTTAGGGAAGAGGTTGACCTCAGTTTACTCGTTGTGAAACGGGATTGAGCACCTCATAGGTTTTTGACGAAGATTAAAGAGCTGATGGCTCTGAAGGTGCTTAAAGCAGTGCTGGGACGCTGGGCTCTACATGTAGGGTAGTGGAAGTCACTCAGTCGTGTCCGACTCTCTGTGACCCCGTGGACTATACAGTCCATGGAATTCTCCAGGCCAAAATACCGGAGTGGGGAGCCTTTCCCTTCTCCAGGGGATCTTCCCAACCCAGAGATCAAACCCAGGTCTCCTGCATTGCAGGCAATTCTTTGCCAGCTGAGCCACAAGGGAAAGCCCAAGAATACTGGAGTGGGTAGCCTAGCCCTTCTCCAGCGGATCTTCCCAACCCAGGACTTGAACCAGGGTCTCCTGCATGGCAGGTGGATTCTTTACCAGCTGAGCTATCAGAGACCCGGGCTCCACCGCAGTGTGAGCTATTATTATCATCCCTGCTGCCGCCCTGGTTACTGTAGTCAACACATCTGCCGTTCCTCGGTGAACGCAGCCCGGTCCAGCATTCCGCCCCCAGAGGGGTCATTTACGTCCAGACTTTCTTCAGCACGGCCCTGGAAGGGTGGGATGAGGGGCCCCTCGCCCACCCCTGGTCCGTTCTCTCCCCCAGAGGTTCTACGTGGCCTCCTCCCGGCAGCTGAAGCGCCTCGAGTCGGTCAGCCGCTCGCCGGTTTATTCCCACTTCAACGAGACCTTGCTGGGCGTCAGCGTCATCCGCGCCTTCGAGGAGCAGGAGCGCTTCATCCACCAGAGCGACCTGAAGGTGGACGAGAACCAGAAGGCCTACTACCCCAGCATCGTGGCCAACAGGTGGGCGCGGGGCCGTGGGNCCGCTCGCCGGTTTATTCCCACTTCAACGAGACCTTGCTGGGCGTCAGCGTCATCCGCGCCTTCGAGGAGCAGGAGCGCTTCATCCACCAGAGCGACCTGAAGGTGGACGAGAACCAGAAGGCCTACTACCCCAGCATCGTGGCCAACAGGTGGGCGCGGGGCCGTGGACCAGCTCCCGGAGCGGGGTGTGGGGCCCAGCGCCGGCCTCACGGGAGGGAGGCTTGGACTCGGCGAGAGGAGAGGAGGAAGGACCATTACAAACAGGAGCGCGGTCAGCGTGTATATGTGGCCGCAGGGGCCGCCGAAGCGCAGGCGTAGAGAATTCTGAGTCAGGAGATACCGCAGCGCCATCCATCAGCCGTGGCCCTGGTGATACAGGACCATCGGTGACAGAGGCCTCGTTCTCATCACGTGCTTCTCTTCACCCCCGCCCCCGGGTGATGAGTGTGGGAAGCAGTTTTATTAGTAATAGATTAGACCGTGTGAAATTGCCCGTTGGGCAATCAAGCATGGTTGAATAGCATTGGGCTTAAAAGAAAAAGGAGTAGAAGTTGGCTAATTATTGATTGAATCTAGAACATCCGGTCCTCACTTGCTTACATCCTAAGATATTTTTTGAGATGTGAGGTAGAGAAGACTCCGGGGAGGGGTCAGAGCACCCTGGCAGTGACCCACTGCACACCACATAATCCCTGAGTGGGAGACAGGCGGGAAGGTCGGGCATTGCCGGAAGGACCTTGCAATTCCCTTGCAGAGTTTGTTGAAATCTGGGTTTCTGTGGGAATAACTCACACCCCGAGGATCCGTCACATGGATCTTTAAGAATGTGGTGGGAAAAAAACAGATTGATAATACTATCTCTCTAGAATGCTTTACATTTTCAAACATAAAAGGAGAGTTCCTATGTGATAGCATACAAAAGTTAGCTTTAAACGTGTAGATCTGCCTATATTTTAATGTTTCTAACATAGCGGTGATCTAGGTCTGGGCACCCTTTGGCTGGGTTGAAAAGGGTGGTTTATTTCTCACTCTTCCTTCCCCCTGCTCCTGCCAAGAGACGTTTGTTTTAAATCAGGGGTGCCTCTCAGAGTTGATTTTTCTTAGCATTTCGGAAGTTTCTGAGACATCTTTTTAAAAAAAACGCACACATGGGTGTGTATTTTTAAGGTTTCAGTGAGAAAAGATTGGCTCCTAAGAAAGCAAGTTTCAGTTTCCTGTGAAGATCACTTATGGAGAATTCTAGTTTAGTCCCTGGGGTTGCCAGACCAATGAGGAATTCCTGAAATTGTGTCCCTTCTTCCCCATGTCCCATGAATTGGACAAACAAGGCCTCTCTGAGGAGCTATTGGGGAATTATTTCAGTAAGCAGAGTGGCCACCCAGTTCCCCCACCCCACCCTCAACCAGAAACCAAGCCTCTGAGAAGCTGACCTGGGCGTGTGCGTGTGTGTGTCCCTGTCCCTCTGCCTGTGTGTCCACGCAGGTGGCTGGCCGTGCGACTGGAGTGTGTGGGCAACTGCATCGTCCTGTTCGCCTCCCTGTTTGCCGTGATTTCCCGGCACAGCCTCAGTGCAGGCTTGGTGGGCCTCTCGGTGTCTTACTCCCTGCAGGTAAGACGGGGGCAGTCTCAGGTGGACTTTTCCAACTCTCTTACTGGGGAGCCGGTTGTCAGGCGCTTGGGCCTTTACTTTGAATCTCTGTGGGCGTGGGGGAAGGGGTCGAGGCCAAGTAGAATGTGAGGTGCAGGTGTAGAGCCCAGTAACTGACTGAAGCAGGGGAGAAATTAGACAGCCAGCCAGGACTCCCCCATCAGCCAAGGAGCATCCCTGACGGCCTGAGAGGATGCCTCCAGCTACCAGAAGAATGCACTCAATACTATAAATCTCCCTCGAGGCACTGCTTTAGCTGCATCTCCCAAATTTCAACGCAGTGTGTTCTCCTAACTATCATCTAGTTGGGAATACTGTCTTCATTTCCTTTCTGATTGCTTGTGTAGCCCCGCTGGTTATTTTGAAATGTGGTGCTGGCATAGAGACGCACAGTAGCAGGTCTGGCTGCGGTATCTGAGGTAGCTATCCTCTGGGCCTTCACTGTCTGAATCATTTCCTAATTCCTTCTGTCTTCGTGAGAAGAAAACAACTCACGCTCACTCTAGACACTCCATCGGATGACTCTTCCCCTCACAGGTCACCGCATACTTGAACTGGCTCGTTCGGATGTCGTCTGAGATGGAGACCAACATTGTGGCCGTGGAGAGACTCAAGGAATATTCGGAAACTGAGAAGGAGGTAACATAAGCCCCCAGCCTGACCTCTTGACCCTGGTCTTCGGTGTAACTTGACTCAGAAGAATCCTCTGAACCCCAGCATGTGCCTTCTGCAGGCAGCCTCCACCTGACCAAAAAAAAAAACAACAAAACCCTTTGTTATTTGTTATGTGTTTTGAATGGGGACTTACATTATGCAAAATGAATCATACTAATTTTCTCTTTAGATTTAAAAGTTAAGTACAAGTGAGTCATTTAAAAATATCATGTATCAGTAACAAGAGAATCAGTATAAGGATATTGCACAAATTATGCTATTATTGGTAAGGAGTTTCCCAAAGTTTGGGAAACCCTGCAGTTATTTAACCCAAGTCCTCATTTTATGGATGGAGGAAAAGGGCATGTAGTAAGGGGCAGTGGCTGGTCTGAGGTCACGTTCATGGTCAGCAGGACAGCTGGGAGCAGGGCCCAAGGTTTTGGTGTCACATTGCCCCTGATATCTGCCTTATTCTGTCTGCACACCGTCTCTGAATAGCAGGCGTAGTGTTAATGACCATAGCAGTAATGCCCGCCACCACCAATAATAATAGGGACACACACATGCCCTTGTGCGGTATCAAGCCCTGTTCTGGACACTCTGCGTAGAATAATCCGTTTATCCTTCACACAACCTTGCAACTCACCTTCTACTATCACCCCCATTTTGCAGGTGAGGAAGCACAGAGAGGATTAGTTACTTGCCTAAGGTCACATGGGCTTGCTTCCCTGTAGCTCAGACGGGAAAGAATCTGCCTGCAGTGCAGGAGACCGGGGTTTGATTCCCAGTTGGGAAGATCCCTTGGATAAGGGAATGGCAGCCCACTCCAGTGTTCTTGCTTGGATAATCCCATGGACAGAGGAGCCTGGTGGGCTACAGTCCACGGAGTCTCAAAGAGTTGGACACGACTGCATGACTGTCACTGCATTCCAAGAAAATGCCCCCCCGGAAATGAAACTAAAGGGACCCTGGTTAGACTCTGACTTAGGGATTTATTGAAGTGACCTGTGAACCAGGGCCTGCCTCACCAGAGAGCATTCTTCAGAATGATGTGAGTGCCCCCTGTGGAAATCAGAGCATGTTACAACAGCAGGTTCCCACCCTACCTTGATTTATCTATTTATTTATATCAGCTTTTGAGGTATAATTCATATGCCATGCAGTTCACTCATTTAAAGTGTGAAATTCAGTTTTTTACTTTTAAAAATACTGTACTTATTTTCACCACTTTTAATTATTTATTTTTATAGTTTTAGAATAAGAGCAAATTTGAAAAATACAAGAAAAAGATCACCCAGAGTCTTAGCACTATTAACATATATCTGTTTACTTTCCTGTTTGTATATATTACATACGATATATATTTACAGGTAGAAAGTTCCACCGATTTCTCTCCAGTCCCTTCTGTGTTCTTATAGCAGTGCCTCCTTATTTATATGAGGGGTGTAAAAAAA
>SJYA01003036.1:1784851-1816948 GCA_006410615.1 Neotragus moschatus
AAAAAAAAAAAAAATCCATGTCCTGCTTTTCTTGAAAGCTCAGAACTTCTGGCAGCACCTGGCCCACCCTCGCCGCCTGCTCTTTCTAGATGACATGAGCCTCCCAGTTTACTGACCAGTCCCTTCCTCCCCTTTTCGTATGCCCTCTTGGCCACTAGGCCTCTAGAATAGAAAGATGCCCTCTTCACTACCAGGGATGGCTCAAAGGTATTGCTGCTCCTAGAGGACATCTTTGCCCTGAGACTCTCAGACCCTCCTGAGGAATCAGACCAAGGGTCTTTCTGGCCATTTGCCAGAGGCCAGTGTTTCTTTCTTCTCTGAACATGCAGGAGTTGTTAAACACCCAATCAGGAGGCCCAGAATATTCCATTCCCGCGAGAGAGTTTCTCCAACTTGTAACAAGAGGAGGAACAGAGTGGGTGGTGTTCTCATGGAGGCTTTCTGGCTTATGTTGCATAATGAGGCTGCCCTGTGAGTTGCTGTCTGAGGGCGGAGGAGCCTGCCTCTCTGAAGCCCAGATGAGAAGGGGAGAGTTCTGCCTGGAACGTCAGTCATTAGCCATTAAGTGGGGAGCCCAGTTCCCTCAAGAGGATAAGTGGAGGCCAGGTCATACCCATGACCTCTGCTCACTCAGCTGGGATACAGGGCATCTTCCTGAACCTTTGAGATATTTCAACACCTCAGGACGGGGAAACTCACCATCATAGAACTGAAAAACCATTTGATTGTTACTTAATACTCTCTTGAGTTGCAAATAACTAACTTATTAAAGGAACTGATTATAATTTTAATTTCTAAAAAGCTGGCAGAGAGAAGGAAGTCCTTCTTGACCTTTGCCCAAAACAGCCCCTAAAGGAATGTCTCCGGAAGCTGCTGAGGGGAGTAGATAGAGTGGGAGAAGGGTGGGTGGACCAGATGACTGAGCTGCTCTGTGGCTGGTATTTAAGGATGTGAGTGGCAAGAGGTCAGCCCAGATATCAGCGTTCCCACTTCACCCAGGCCCTTCCTGCCCCACAGGTTGGCATCGTGGGGCGGACAGGAGCTGGGAAGTCGTCCCTGACCCTGGGCTTGTTTCGGATCAAAGAGTCAGCTGAGGGAGAGATAATCATTGATGACATCAGCATCGCCAAGATGGGCCTGCACGACCTCCGCTCCAGGATCACCATCATCCCCCAGGTGGGCGGGGCCGCACTGAAAGTGATGCGTGGGCGTTTTCAGAGCAGATGGACATTTGTTTCTGCTTTGTGGTTTTCATGACTTTTTACTGAACTTATGCTATGTTTCTTCATGGAATCTCCCCTTCGCACATAAATAACCGGGAGAATTAAGAAGGTTTCATTCATTCCTTCACTCCTGCCACCCAGTAGGCAGTGTCCTAAGCATCTCACAGCGTCCAGTTAAGACACTGGCTTCTCTGCCGGACAGGAATCTCTCACCTTCCCAAGAGCTAGGCGAGAATGATGAATTTTTTAGACTGATTCCTGTAGGTGTTGATTGCATAATATTTTGCCTCTTAGTGTTGTGTTGCCTCAAGTTTCTTCTCAGATTTTAATTTGGAGGCAGGAGACAGAGGGGAATCCATGTACCTTGCAATTAGGAATTGCCCTAATCCACATGCTGGTTCTTGCTTCCAGAAAGTTCCCAACGTTTGTGTACTGAATGCTCTGGGAAGTCTGACAAGAAAGAAATCTGTTTTATTTCCCTTAACTCAGAGTTTTCCAGATTTTTTCCCCCCATCTTTGACATCTTCAGAAGTGGTGATTTGGAGGAACTCCAAAACCCCATTTTGAACAATTGTAGCAAGAACATTCTACATCCCACCTATTTGCCCCACCCATGTCTGACCGTGCCTTGAGCCTCACACGCTGTCTGCCGTCTTCCCTCCAAACAGGACCCCGTTTTGTTTTCGGGTTCCCTCCGCATGAACCTGGACCCATTCACCCAGTACTCGGATGAAGAGGTCTGGACGTCCTTGGAGCTTGCCCACCTGAAGGGCTTCGTGTCAGCCCTTCCCGACAAACTGAACCACGAGTGCGCAGAGGGCGGGGAGAACCTCAGGTAGGCGGAGTGACGCCCGGTCAGGCCTCCACATCACCTCTGTCAGGGCCTTGGTAGGTTTTGCCTATTTGCATCAGGTTCCGACCTGGGCTTGAGTTCCAACTCTGCCACATGAGCCATTTGTCTCCTAATCTCTTGGGCCTCAAGTTTCAGTATCTAAACCGGATTTCATGCTGGGCTGATTTTTACCGTGAGGTGTAACCAGGATGATCCCAACAGCTCCTTTCTCACACCAGGTCCCTTGAGTGGAGAGTGAAGTTGTTACATTTGGGAAAGGCTTCTCTCCCAGTCAGTAAATAGCACTGCTCTGGGCCCTCCTTTCCCCCACCCAAGGCCCCAGCTACCTGGCCCTTCTCCCAGGCTCCACCCGGGATCCAGCAACTAGAGCGGCAATGCCTGGCACAGCAGGGATCCTCTGCCTTCCCGCTGCATCCATCACCATGACGACCAAGCACCAACGCTCAGGTGTGCTCAGCAAGAGCCAGGGCCACTCACACAAGGGGGCGGCCTGCCAGGTGGCTCTGCTGGTCTTGGCTCACCCACGTGGGTGGGGGCCATTAGGCTCTGCCCTGTGTGTCCCTCCTTCCCTGGCAGACCAGCCCGGGCATGTCACGGTGATGGCAGAGGTGTAGACGTGAGCACACCCTGGTGTGCATCCCTGTCCAAGCCTCTAGGTTTGCCAGCATCCCAGTGGCCAAAGCCAGGCACAGGGTCGAGTCCAGAGTCCACTGAGAGAGGCCCTGCAGAAGGCAGTTTGCCTTCTGGGGCAAACTTTGCTTGGGGCCAGTTTGCTCGTTGCTCTACTCGCTCTCCCCTCCGAGCTCTGTGTTGAGAATGAACCTGAGGCTGCTTCTAGCTCAACAGGAAGGCCGTGCTGATGGATTAGTGATGGCCAGTATGGGCGTGGATGTGGCAGAGGACGTGCCCTCCTGCTCTGAGCAGCAGGCAGTGCGTCCTCTCCCTCCTCTCAGCTATGGCCTGGGCTCAGCGTCAGGGGTGGTTTTGACACTCGTTTCCTGGTCTTTCTCTCCCGGTCAAGCGTCGGGCAGCGCCAGCTTGTGTGCCTGGCCCGGGCCCTGCTGAGGAAGACGAAGATCCTCGTGTTGGACGAGGCCACGGCGGCTGTGGACCTGGAAACGGACGACCTCATTCAGTCCACCATCCGGACGCAATTTGATGACTGTACCGTCCTCACCATCGCTCACCGGCTCAACACCATCATGGACTACACGAGGTGACGCCCTTGGCCCAGAGGCCTCCAGGCCTCACAGTCCACCCCACTCACCCTGTTTACCCACTCACTCATTCATTCATTCATTCATGCAACACTGACCTCATACCTAGTGACAGCCCTGGTGTCTCTTTGTCCTGGTTAGTACCAGGCATTTTTGCCATCACTCAATCAAAAGTTAACACATGTGTGGATTGTCAGCCACACTCCTGGCCCCGTTCCAGACACTGGGGACCGAGCCGGGAGCTGTCGCACAAGGAGCCTGCCTAAGGGACCTTATGGATTAGTTGGGGGCTGGGTGCAGAGATAGACAATAAACACAGCAACAAATAAAAGCGAATTGTGCTGGGAGGGAAATACACAAGGCGATAAGAGAGTACTGAAGGTGACGTTACAGGACATTGACTAGAACTGGGGTTGAGGACAGGCAGCCAGGTGGACGGCTACTGCAGTAGGCCTGGCAGAGGGTGTTAGGGGTCTGACCCAAAGCAGGGACTTGCCCAGGTAGACTCCTGGGGCATGGGGTGCCAGCCCCTCACCCATGCCTCACGTCTGTGTCCCTCCCTTGCAGGGTGATTGTCCTGGACAAAGGAGAGATCCGAGAGTGGGGCTCCCCCTCTGACCTCCTGCAGCGGAGAGGTCTCTTCTACAGCATGGCCAAAGATGCTGGCTTGGTGTGAGCCTGGAGCGAGTGCAGCTGATCAGAACTGCAGGGCCAACCTGCCAGCAGTCAGGGACGAGTCAGCATCCTTCGGAACCCAAGCCTCTCATAGACTGAAACCAAAAAAAAATGAAAACCCCCAAAAGCAAAACATACACAGAGCAGCCGCCTTCTGGCCCTTTTGCCTGGAACTGGCCATGAGAAAATGGGAGAGACGCTGGGATGCAGCCCCTCCACAACAATGCACACGCCCTCGGCTCTGTTACCCCCCGCAGATGCACACACGTTCTCATGGGAGGGCACGTATGTTCTCCCTGCTCTGTGGGGACATTTGGGCCACCAGACTTCCAGAGAAATCGGTTGCGTAAAATCTGCTAGTGACCAAATCCAGCCAACTGCCTCAGGTCTCTCCAGCTGAAGTCTGTGGATTCTGCGCCTTGGGGAAGCTCGCTGGTCCCTGGCACCTCTCCGTCCTTGCCCGGCTCTCCCTAGATGCTGTCTTCCCAGGGCTGCAGTTGGAGGTGAGGGGCCTGATGAAGCTGATGCTCACTCTCAGGCAGTGTCCTGAGGACCACCGACAGCCCTCTCACCAGCCATCTGGTCTACGAGGTGCTCAGCTGCTAGGAACCAGCCTTCCAGCCCTGCCTCCAACGGGACTTGCTGGCTGGACTCTGGGTGACCGGGCCTAGAGGTCCAGGCTGGGAGAGCCCTCTCAGTGCCAGCTTCCCTGCTTGGCTGTTCACCTCCTTACCCACCCCAGTCTTTGCCTTCCTCCCTCCGTCTTTTTACCCACGGCTAGAGTGGGTTTACGTCTCCAGGTGCCTGAGAATGAAAACCTGCTCATAGTTAATGACGCGTTCTAAGCCAAGAGCGCCAGTCCCTCCAGGTGGGAGCAGCTGGTACTGAAAAGAGCCCCTGTGAGTCCCCTCCTCGTTTGTAGATTTCAGTTTCTTACCAGGGGGCCACTGATTCACTGTCAAGGCCGGCACGGTGGATGACTTGACTTAACGGTTACTGAGTCTCTTCTGAGATAAGAAAAAGACCTTTTCACAAGTGTCAGTGATTTTTTTTTTTTTTTTAAGTACTACTCCAGGGAGATGAACAGTCTCAAGACTTTAATTTCTTGGGAGGAAGCGTTAGGCTGAAGAGTGGCACCCCAGGTAATGGCCAGGTTGGTCCAGTATCTGGAGGTTGGGGGCTGTCTTCTCAGTCCTATAGGTCCCTCAATTGGAGACCAAAGTGAGACCCAAAAAGCAGAGAGAGGTTGCTATTCATGCTCGCTATGTGAATTACATTGCTGACTTCAAACCAGAGAAGCATCTTTCTCCTTTTAGGTGAAAATATATATTTATTTTTTGTAAGTTAAACCATTCTTTCACATTAGATAAACCAAGTGTTTCTTGGGGATCTTTTTGTAATGACTTACACTGGAAACGTGAACATTTGCAAATAATTTGCAGTAAAAAAAAAAAAAATTATTTCTTTCTAAACGACTGTTCCATTTTCTTTCTGGCGAGGATTCCCACCCTCTCTCCAAGAGTCAGGATGGGGCGCTTCTCGTCTGTTGCTGTCCTTTCTTCTTGGCGAGCGTGTTGTTTCTAGCAGGAGCTCTGGGAATTGGGAACCTAGAGGTTAAGAATCAGGTGGGGTTTGGTGGGGACTCAGCGTGGCATGGTGGACGGACTTGAGTCCTGCCCTCATCCTCTGCAGGCTGTGTGACCCTGGGCGAGTCACTCAGTCTTCGTGCCTCAGTTGCCTCATCTGTACAATGGGGCTGATCATACCTGCCTCCTGGGCTTGCTATGAAGATGAGCACTGATGTGGGTGTTATGTGCATGGCCCAGGTTGGGTTCTAAGACACAGGCAAAGCGAGCATCACGTGTGGCAAGAATTCCCCTTGGGAGCTTCTCTGGTGGTCCTGTGGTTAAGAATCTGCCTTCCCGTGGAACGCATTACCCCGACCCCTGCACGATGGTGTCCCTCTCCTTCCAGGCTGCCTTGCTGGAGGGGCTAGGGGCAGGGGGTAAAGATGCTCAAGGAAAAACAGCTGCGAGGTTGTCACCCTTAGAATGAGAGGCACATGGGAGAACCTGGTCGGTTTTAGATGTGTGTGTGTCTGTCTCAGGGCCTGATGCTGTGTTAAGATCCCGAGTCAGATCCCACGTGGCCATGGGACCCGCATGTGCCTATGGGGACGTTGTGGTTGAAGTTCACCTGCTTGATGAAGAGAGGCAGGTGCAGCCTGAGGAAGGAGAGGAGGGGGCCCTGCACACCTGCCCTTCCAGGTGAGCGCCCCAGTGCCGTGGAAGGAGAAGGGGGAGCGAGCTTCGTTGTGCACCTGCTGCTTGTCAGGTCTGGACTCGGCGCTTTGCACAGCTGTCCCCTGGGAGGGTAACTGGGCTGGAGAGGATCCCCAGGCTCACCTGCCTGCTCACCTCGCTGCTGTTCTTCCAACCTCAGGGTCCTCCCTCTTCCCCCAGCTGTTGGTGTCCCCTGCTCTCTTCCCTGTTTGACAGTGGCAGCTCCGTGTGAGCATGGCTATCTGTTCCTTGCTGAACACCCACCTCTAGAGCAGGGCATAGGGTATGTGCTCAGTGAACCAGGCCTGAGCCCAGAGTGGAGTCACTGGGGCCCTAGAACTTGCCCTTCTGGAGTCATGGCCTCACTGGTAGATCTGGGATCCTCGTACCCACCTGACCAGGTGGCTGTGAGGAGGAACACTGACTGGGGTAAAGCACCCAGCATATGCCTAGCCCTTAGGATGCCTTCATACATGGTGATGCCATTTGTGCATTCGTGCGTCTGTCTGTCCATCCATCTGCCTGTCCATCTCTCCCTCCCTCCCTCCATCCATCCAGTTGGTAAATGATGACCCCTCCTATTGCTGTGTGCCATGCTGGAGCCAGGGAAAGCACAGCCAACACAGAAGCACCAATCTCCCATCTCGGCCCAAGAAGAAAAAGATCCCTTTCCCTCGGGGGGCTGGGGGGGGCGGTTCTGGAGTGGAATTTAGCTGTTATCCGTGAGCTGATGTTAGAGAAATGTGCAAGGAGTGGTGTGGCACAGTCCTTTGGTCGTGGGCTCTGGAGCCAGCCCGCCTGGATTCAAATCTCTACTTAACACTCTGTTTTGCTCACCTGTAAAAGGGGCCTCGTGATACCACCTTCCTCAGCAAAGCATCCTAGGAAGGCACAGGGTGACATAACTTCCCTTTCCAGTTGTGAGGATTAACTGGGCAACAGGCATTTAGAGCCTGGCTCTGTGCTGGCAGTGACCAGTGGGACTCAGGTGGGGTTGAAGGACCTGCTGAGAGGAACTGACCAAGGAAGGTCTGTATGTGGCTTTCCTGGCTCTTCACTATCTCCGCCTGCCAGCCAGGCGCTGCTGGCAGGACCCACGGCAGGGGGATTAGTGGCCCGGGTGGCCAGTGGGCTGGTGTCCAAGGAGCCGTGGGATGTGCTCGACAGCAGCCTTGTCAGCAGGCTTTCGGGGAGCTGGCTCCATGGCCCACACTCTGCTTCCTGGCAAAACACTTTCCTCCATGAAGGAGGTTCTTGTGGCCCTGGAACGACCCCAGGGGAGGGTGCCAACCACACAGCTGCTGCCCATGGGGGCCCTCCCGGGGTGGCAGGTGGCTCAGCTCCAGGCAGAGACAAGCAGCACTGTGTCTGGTCCCTTCCCGCATGTCGCTGCATCTTGCAGTTGGATGGACACCCGCCTGAGATGACGTGGACTTTGGCATCAGGCCCAGGATAGATGCCCGCTCTACCACTTCCCAGTTGGGTGGGCCTTGCCAGGTCATGTCCACTCCCCGAGCCTCAGTTTCTTCATCTGCAGAATGGGGCAGAATCACTAGTAATGATGACATTTGGCTGGCATGACGGGCAGGCAAGAGATGACAACACCCACCCCATTTTGAAGTTGTCAAAATGAACTTCTGGTCACATCCTGAAAAGCGGGAGGTAGCAGCTGGGTTTAGATTACTCTGGGTTGAAAATCCCAGGTCAGGATGGACGCCCCGAGCTGGGTGGAACACGGCAGGCTGTGTCCTGACAAGTAGGTGGGTGTCGACAGGCTCCTCTGACTCCCTATCACAGTGCCCAGGTATCCATGCATTGTTGATGGCGGGGATCAGTGACTCAGTGGGGAGTCACTGTTTCGTCACAACTAGAGGAGAGGGTGCTAGTGGCTTCGAGTGGGTGAAGGCCAGGGATATCGCTGACCATATGCTTGGGGGCACAGGACGTCCCTGATGTTGGTGTTCCAACAGCATCTCCCCCCCCGGCACCTGGTAGGCAGAAGTGTGACCAGAAATGCCCTGGGTGTTCCAACTGCTGCTGGGGCAGAACTCGGTCTCTGATAAACCAATGGATGAAACACTCCAAATCTGAACAAATTCTCCCAATGGGGCCCAGGAGACCTGGCTCCTCGCATCTCGGTTTTGGAACTGAACTGCGTGCTGGGTTTGTGCCTGGAGAGGGCTGTCCCTTGTGTGGGTTGTGGTTTGTGCATCTTCTCAGACAAGATACTCTCAGGAGCTCAAGGATGAGGATGGAGCAGTGGCTCTCAGTCCTGGCCACACACTGGAATCACATGGGCTGGACACCACACCAGTGATTATGGGGGCCGGAGGGAGGCGGGCATGGTTGAGGGGTCCATGTGGAGATGGAAGCAGGCAGCATCCCATCTGTGGCGGATGCAGGAAGTTGTATGGGTGATGCAATTGCATAGAAAGTAAACACATACACAGTGCACAGTGAGTGCAAGTAAAACTGAGAATCTGAACAGGATCTGTGGGTTGTACCAATGTCAATTTCCTGGTTGTGATATTGAGCTATTGTTTTTTTAAGATGTTACTGTTGGCTTCGTAGGTGAATTCTATCAAACATACCATACCTATCCTTCTCAAGCTCTTCCAAAGAACCAAAGAGGAGGGAACACTCTCAAAGACATTCCATGAAGCCACCATCACCCTGATACCAATACCAGACAGACACCACCTAAAAAGAAAATTATGGGCCAACATCTTTGGTGAATATAGATGCAAAAATTCTCGACAAAATATAAACAAACTGAACACAACAACACATAAAAAGATCATACACCACAACCAAGTGGGATTTATCCTAAATTCACAAGGATGGTTCAACATACATGACCACTTGTGATACACCATGTCAACAAAAGATAAAAACCACATAATCACCTCAATGGATGCAGAAAAAGCATCTGACAAAATGCCATTCATGAGAAAAAGTCTTAGCAAAGTGGGTACTGAGGGAACATACCTCAAGATAATAAAGTCATTTATGACAAACCCACAGCTCAGAATACTTTGAAAGCCTCTCTGCTAAAGTCCAGAATAAGACAAGCATGCCCACTCTTACTTCTGTTCAAGATAGGACTGGGAGTCCTGTTCACAGCAGACAAGAAAAAGGAATGAATCCAAATTGGAAGGGAAGGGGTAAAACTGTCATTATATGCAGATGATATGCTACTGCATATAGAAAACCCTAAAAGACTCCACACAAAACCTACTAGAACTGATAAATTCAGCAAGATAGCAGGGTACAAGCTTAGCCTAGAAATCTGTTGCATTTCTTTACTCCAACAATGAAATGTCAGAAAGGGAAAGGAAAAAAAAAACTTTCAAAATTGCAACCCCCCCCAAATAAAATACTTAGGAATAAACCTCACCAAGGAGGTAAAAGACATATTGCTGAGAACTCTAAGATATTAATAAAAGGAATTTGTGGTGCTGGAGAAGACTCTTGAGAATCCCTTGGACTGCAAGGAGATCAAACCAGCCAATCCTAATTGGAAATCAATTCTGAATATTCATTGGAAGGACTGATGGTGAAGCTCCAATACTTTGGCCACCTGATTTTAAGAGCCAGCTCTTTAGAAAAGACCCTGATGTTGGGAAAGATTGAAGGCAAAAGGAGAAGCGGGCAGCAGAGGATGAGATGATTGGAAAGCATTACTGACTCAATGGACATGAATTTGAGCAAACTCTGGGACATAGTGAAGGACAGAGAAGCCTGGCATGCTGCCTGGGGTTGCAAAGAGTCTGACATGACTGAGTGATTAAATAACAACAACCACAAAGATGGTTCAAAGAAATAGATACTCCATGCTCTTGAACTGGAAGAATTAATATTATTAAAATAGTCATATTTTATGACTTTTATGATATATATATGATTTATATATTTTATGACTTTTATGATATATATATATTTTATGACTTTTATGATATATATATTATATATTTTATGACTTTTATGATATTATATATAATATCCTATAATCATAATGGGAAAGAATATTAAAAAATATATGTATAATCACTTTGCTATACAGTAGTAATTATCACAACATTGTCAACCAGCTATACTTAAAAAAGAGAGACATTACTATTAGTGAGGAAGGGGTGTACAGGAGCTCTCTGGACTTTTTTTTTTTTTAATTGCTTGTCAATCTTCAATCATCTCAAAATAGAAGAGGTACTCTGTAAAAGGTATACCCACCACTGCTTCAGTCCCAGGGATTCTGATTTCACTGGTCTGTGGTGGAGCCTGGGCACAGACAGGTTTGGGGGGTCCCTGGTTGAGTTCAGGGGGCAACCAGGGCAGAGAGCTGCTGTTGACTTTGGTTCTGGGATAGAAGGGGTTGGGTGGGCCCTGGGCCCTGCCCTTCAGGGCAACTTTGGGGTGGCTGCGTCCTCCTGGCTCTGGGATGATATGGCACTTTCTCCTCCCAGAGAGTAGAAAGGAGTCTAGACTCAATTCCACGGGGCCGTTGATGACCCTAGGTCAGCACGTCTCTGGGGCTTGGCAGAATCTCCAGGTTGGTGGGGCCAGAGGAGGATGGAGGGGCCACACTCAGACCAGGCCTGACTCCTGTGCCAGCCTGTAAAACAGGCCCTTCTGGGCCATCAGCTGGGCCGGGCTGCCACTCTCTGCCACCTGCCCCTCGTCCATGACCAGAACCCTGCAGAGGAGAAAGAGACAGTAAGCTCCTTAGACTCCAGCCCATGGATTCAGTTGCTCCGAAGGCCCAACATGTCTGCTCTAAGAGAGTCTGGCCTTCCATGCAGCTTCTTGACCCTGATGACCCAGTTGGAAGCATCTGCTGGACATGTGTCCTCAGGCTCATCCTTCCCTTGTGGGCATCATTCTTGCCATCTGTACAATGGGCACCTGATAAGGTATTCCAGAGCCCTTCCGGCTCTAAACCCTGATGCCTTCCTCTGCTTGCAGGAGTGCCAGCTACATGGAGTGGGATGGGGGCAAGGGGGGCTTACCTGGCACAGTCCAGCACGGAGCGCAGGCGGTGGGCAATGAGCAGTACTGTGCACTGTGCAAACCAGCTCCCCAGGGCGGCCTGCATCTGGCGCTCTGTCCCTGGGTCCACAGCAGCCATGGCCTCGTCCAGAATGAGGATCTGGGTTTTCCGGAGAAGGGCACGTGCCAGACACAGGAGCTGCTTCTGGCCCACGCTGGGAACGAGTGGGATGGTCAGGCCCAGGCCCAATGTCTGCACATTGGGCCTGACCCGCAGGGCGTGCCCACAAATGTGACCCTACTCCCACGGCAGCCACAGGAGCGAGGGATGCATGCCCCTACTTGCGGGTCCCCTGTCTACAGAGCTGATAGGAATCGTCATCCTGCCTTTTTTGAGCAGAGTGACATTAGGCAAGTCATACAAAGCCTCTGTGCCTCAGTCTCCCCATCTGTGGAACGGCTATTTCATCTCTATTCTATGGTCTTCACTGTGTGCCAGACACATCCCGTGTGCTGGTGGATACTGACTCATCTCATGGACACCACAAAGGTGGGGGTTATATTACAGAATCCTTCCTCACTAGGTTGTAAGGACAAGCTAAGTCATGTAAAAGCCTTGATCATCTCAGAGTAAGTCCTCCTTTTACCCCAATTACAGATGAGGAAGTTCAGGGTCAAGGACACGCAGTCACTGAGCTCCCAGAGCCTGCAGACTCAAGGGTGTTTGAGGGGCTATTTCCTGCCATGTTCAGCTTCTGCTCTGAGTAAACCCTTTAGGGAACCTGGACTGACTGTGGCCTAGTGGATGTCAGATACCTGGACCTTGCTCCAGACTCACCACTTATGAGCCAGGCACGTTGGTAAGTCTGAAGCCCCAGATTCCAACTCTGTGAAATGGGATTAGTGAGACTGTAGCTTTGAGGATTAAAATGAATAGTGAAATGAATATTTCTTACACACCAGGCACTGTGTCAACACCTTTACATGTATTGTTCAATCCTTTCACGGGTAGGCAGGTTCTAATTACTATTGCCATTTTGCGGATGAGGAAACTGAAACACAGGGGATTAAATAACTTGCCCAAGGTCCTCCACTTATGTCTATGCTCTTGGCCACCAAGCTCTGCTGCCCCTCTACTGCCATTACCACCCATGGGGCCTTACCACCCATGGGCCCCTACCCTAACACTTCCTGGGTCACGTGGGTTGAAGAATCCAGAATGTCTTGAGTTTTAAAAAGGCATCTGTGTACACACCTGTACATCTATATTCACAGCAGCACTATCGACAGTAGCAAAATGTTCAAACAACCCAAGCATCCATCGATGGATAAATGGATAAGAATGCGATCTATCCAAACAACAGAATATCATTCAGCCTTTAAAAAAGAAGGAAATCTGGCACTTGTTACATCATGGGTGAACCTGGAGGACATTATGTCATGTATGATAAGCTAGTCACAGGAAGACAAGTTATATAATATTCTACTTGCTAGGTAGTTAAAAATAGGGAAACAGGGCCCCAAATGGTGGTCCAAAATGACAAGGGGAGAACATACTCAACACTTCTTTCCCTGATTGGACCTGCCAAGTTCATGCTTCATTTACATTTGCACAACATCCTCCTCTCAACCCTTGCCCTGATTGGTCTCAGCTTATGCTTCATTTGCATAAGAAATTGGAGCCCAGGGGGAAGACACAACCCCTTTCCTGATTGGTTTTGGGCTCATGACTCATGTGCATGGGGCACAAGCCCCAGGAACCACCAAAGAGGAAGTAACGAGATATAAAAAGGAAAACTGAAACAAGACCATTCCTACGGGGGTTGGTCTGCTCTCACGTCTCAAGAGAGTTCAGTTCAGTTCAGTCGCTCAGTCGTATCTGACTCTGTGCGACCCCATGAATCGCAGCACGCCAGGCCTCCCTGTCCATCACCAACTCCCAGAGTTCCCTCAGACACACGTCCATCGAGTCAGTGATGCCATCCAGCCATCTCATCCTCTGTCGTCCCCTTCTCCTCCTGCCCCCAATCCCTCCCAGCATCAGAGTCTTTTCCAATGAGTCAACTCTTCACATGAGGTGGCCAAAGTCCTGGAGTTTCAGCTTCAGCATCATTCCTTCCAAAAAAATCCCAGGGCCGATCTCCTTCAGAATGGACTGGTTGGATCTCCTTGCAGTCCAAGGGACTCTCAAGAGTCTTCTCCAACACCATAGTTCAAAAACATCAATTCTTTGGCGCTCAGCCTTCTTCACAGTCCAACTCTCACATCCATACATGACTACAGGAAAAACCATAGTCTTGACTAGATGGACGTTAGTTGGCAAAGTAATGTCTCTGCTTTTGAATATGCTATCTAGGTTGGTCATAACTTTTCTTGCAAGGAGTAAGCGTCTTTTAATTTCATGGCTGCAGTCACCATCTGAAGTGATTTTGGAGCCCCCAAAAATAAAGTCTGACACTGTTTCCATGGTTTCCCCATCTATTTCCCATGAAATGATGGGACCGGATGCCATGATCTTCATTTTCTGAATGTTGAGCTTTAAGCCAACTTTTTCATTCTCTTCTTTCACTTTCATCAAGAGGGAGAGTACTGCCTGCTTAATAAATCCTGCCTGCTTGAGCTGTCCTGGTCTGTCATTTCAATCCTTTGCTATGACAAGACAAGAACCGAGGGAGAAGAACGGACCCAATATCCTTAAATGAAGTACCAAGAATTGTCAAACCCAGTGAAACAAAGTTAAAGGGGGCTGGAGGGAGGGAAGAATAGAGAATTGCCTTTTAACGGCTACAGAGTTTCCATTTCATAAAATGAAAAAATTCTGGAGGCACAATGATGTAAATGTACTTAACTCTACAGAACTGAACACTAAAACATAGTTAAGATGGTAAATTTTACGTTATGTGTATTTTACTACAATTTCTTAAAGCTTTTAAAGGCATTCATTATATGTTACTTAACAACGCCAGTGAGAAAAATAAAGACATAAATTTCTTTGTGTCATCAGAGGTTGGCTTTTGACACCAAAGAAATTTAGAAACAACTTTAGGAAAAAGGAACTTGATACTCAGAGATTGTGTTGGAGTTAGAATTGCTTATGAGGGATGGGATTTGTACTGAGGTTACAAACAGAACAGGGTTGATAATCCTATATGATAATCCTACGGGGATGACTTCCAGGGCATATTACCCTGGTGGGGGGGACACTGGCCACACCTGCCTCTCCCCCAGCACCTCACAAAAGCTTTTGGCTGGCCGGGGCGACCCTACCTCAGGTTGTCGCCTTGGTCGGCACACTCGTAGTGCAGCTGGCCAGGCAGGCTGGCCACCGTGGCTCTGAGCTGCACCGTCTCCAAGACCTCCCAGATGGCTTCATCCGTGTGCTCCTGCAGCATGTCGAGGTTCATTCGCAGAGAGCCAGGGAGCAAGATGGGGTCCTGGCCAGGAGGGAAGCGAGTCAGAGCTGGGCCCAGTCACCCCTCCCACCTCGCCCACCGCTCCCACCTGGGCCCACGGCTCCCACCTGAGCCCGCCCCTCCCACCTGGGCCCGCTGCTCCCACCTCTGCCTGCCCCTCCCACCTCTGCCCACCCTCCCCAGGCCTCACCTGGGGGATGATGGTGACCCTGGACCGCAACGTGTGCAGCCCCACTTGGGCGATGGGGACCCCGTCGATCCAAATCCCGCCCTCAGCCGCCTCCACGAGCCGCAGCAGGGCCCCAGCCAGGGAGGACTTTCCGGCCCCTGTCCTGCCAACGATGCCCACCTGCCAGGGGATGGGATGGCATGGCCTGTTCCAACCAGGCCTGGCCAGAAGGCAGGCCACCGAGGGTTTCTGGACATGTCTTTGCTAGATGTTTACCCCACACCCAAGATCCATCCATCTACCCATCATCCTTTGTGCATCCATCCTTCTATCTGCCCATCTGTCCTTCCATCTCCCCACCTGTCCATATATCCACTCATCAATGCATCCAACTATCCGTCTGTACATTCTTCTCTATCTTTCCCTCATCCTGACATAGCTCTCCCAGCTTTTCATTCATTTCCCCACCCTTCCTTCTGCTCCTTCATCCTTTCCTATCCTTTCATCCACGCCACTGCACCATTCTCACCTTCCCCTCCATCCCATGTCATCTGTTATGTCACATCCTTCTCTGCCCCCTTCCTCTACCCCTCCCTCCCTCACCCTTCCTTCCAACTACACGCTGACCCTTTCATCTGTCCATCCTTCCTTCCATACGCCATCCTTCAATGCATACTCCTTCCTCCTGTCTCTTTCCCTCCACCCTATCCATCCATCCATCCTTCCATCCAGCTCCCAACCCCGGCCATCCATCCTTCATCCTTCCGTTNCCTCACCCTTCCTTCCAACTACACGCTGACCCTTTCATCTGTCCATCCTTCCTTCCATACGCCATCCTTCAATGCATACTCCTTCCTCCTGTCTCTTTCCCTCCACCCTATCCATCCATCTATCCTTCCATCCAGCTCCCAACCCCGGCCATCCATCCTTCATCCTTCCGTTTACCTGCCCATCTTTTAATCCACCCCCCATCCTTCCTTGACATTTTGTGGGGGATCAACACGGTTTAATAAATGAACGAAGAATCTGTGTCACCCACTGTATGACAGGCACCCTTTAAGGCACCAAGAATACAGAAATTAAGGAGTCCCTGCTCCCAAGGGCTCACCATCTGGTCTTGGAAATAGCGCCCTTGAGTAAACTTAAGTTTAACACAGCGTGATGAACAAGCCCTCTCTATAGTCAAGCTCTGGCCCTGCAGCAATGGAGGCATGCATGGAGCTACTGTTCATGCTGCCTGGGATGGAGGTTGATCAGAGAAGGCTTCATGGAGGAGGAGATACTTGAGCAGAATCTTGAAGGATAAGCAGGAGTTCAGGGAGGGCGAAGATTCCAGCTGAATAATACCAAGTACTCGGCTGTAACCTCTCCGAGGGCACCACCTTGTGTGCATCTGGCCTAGAGGCCGCTGCTCCCCAGATGTTGCCTAATCCCCTGAAGGACAGTGAGTGAAGTGGGTAGCTGGGTAGGGCCTTGCATGCCAAGCTCAGGAGTTTTGGGTTTTACCGGAAGAACGTGAGGAGGGAGGGAGGTCTGGAGCAGGGAAATGACACACTAAAATCAAGATCACAGGAAAACAGGCTGGAGGTTGTGAAACAGGAGGTTCGGGGGGCCTGGAGCAGTGAGGGGAGGGCAGAGAAGGATTCAGGGATTCAATGAAGCAGCCTGACTAGGCATGTGTAAATGGAATGATGCTAGGCTTCATGTTGGAGTAAAAATGCAAATAATCATGAATAAGAAAGAATTGGTGAACACTCTTATAGCACTTGCTATGTGCCAGGTAGGCACTGCTCAACAGCTAAATTTCTCAACAGCTCTATGAGGCTGACATTATTATTCCCATTATTACAGATGAGAAAACTGAGACCAAAGCACGCAGTGACTTGCCCAAGGTCAGCCATAGCAAAGCCAGAAACGGAGCCCACGCGAACTGGATAATATGTGGACATTCAACAGAGCACCCAGCACACAGTAGTATTCACCTAACGACAGATGAAAAAGAAAGAAGTCGGGGAGATGCTTCGTTATCTGAGACGTCAAGAAGGTGAGTGGCTCCACCGAGAAGGAAGTTGGTCTGGGGAAGATGGTAAGTTCCATCAAGGGAGTGGGGGCTCTGGAGACTGGGCACCTGAGATGGGGAGGGAAGGAGGGAGCTGGTGCTAAGCACTGGGACAACTGGGGTGATGCCCAGCCTGGCCACCACGAGGAGGAAGTTGGAGGTGAGCCGCTCACCTTCTCTCCTGCGTTGACCTTGAAGGACACGCCCCGCACGGCCAGTGGGAGCTCGGGTCGGTATCTCAGCCCAAAATCCCGGAACTCAATCTGCCCCCTATGAGGCCAGGGGGGGTGGGCTGCACAGGTAAGCGGCTTCCAAGGAGCCTGAGGCAGGAAGGGACACTGGGTCAGGGGAGCCTTTCTCCAGGCTTCTCATGAAATGGCCTGCGTCTCTGANGGGAGCTCGGGTCGGTATCTCAGCCCAAAATCCCGGAACTCAATCTGCCCCCTATGAGGCCAGGGGGGGTGGGCTGCACAGGTAAGCGGCTTCCAAGGAGCCTGAGGCAGGAAGGGACACTGGGTCAGGGGAGCCTTTCTTCAGGCTTCTCATGAAATGGCCTGCGTCTCTGATCCTCAGTTTCCTCTTCTGTAAAATGGGCAGGCATGCTAAGTCACTTTAGTCACGTCTGACTCTTTGGGACCCCACAGACTCTATAGGCCGCCAGGCTCCTCTGTCTATGGAATTCTCCAGGCAAGAATACTGAAGTGGGCTGCCATTTCCTTCTCCAGGGGATCTTCCCAATCCAGGTTCCCACACAGTGCAGGCAGATTCTTTACCATCTGAACCACCAGAGAAGCCTCCGACTGTCACATTACTATCATGCTATTGCTATGTTTCTGTCATGTTGCCATCACGTTACTATCATACTGTTACTCATGGTCCCCTGTCATTCAGAGTGCCCTGCTGTGCCTAAGCTAGGAAGCAGGGGAACCAGGATTTGACCTCATTCCAGACCCTACCCTCTCAACTATGACTGCCACCTGGGCTATGACTCTGGTCTACAGCGGTGGGGGCCCTGAAGCTNGGATGACCGGCGACCGGCAGAAGCTGGGCGAGAGGCATGGGACAGTCTCTCCTTCAGAGCCTCCAAGAGGGGCCGATTTTTGCTGATGCCCTGACTTTGGATTTCTGGCTTCAGCACTGTGAGAGAAGGAAATTCCTGCTGTTCTAAGCTACCAAGCTTATGGTAATCAGTTTTATGGCAGCCCTGTTGTTCTTGTCATTTAGTCACTTAGTAGTGTCTCTTTTGCGACCTCCTGGACCACAGGCTGCCAGGCTTCTCTGTCCATGGGATTATTCAGGCAAGAATACTGGAGTGAGTTGCCCTTTCCTCCTCCAGGGGATCTTCCTGACCCAGGGATTGAGCCCACGTCTTTTGCATTGGTAGCTGGATTCTTTACCACTAGTGCCTCCTTGGGAAGCCCATGGCAGCCTTAGGAAATCAATATACCTGCTTCCTCCCAGAGCCCATCTATGTGCTTGGAATGGAGCTAACTTCACTCTCTGTTTCTAGAGTAGGGAGAATTTCATCCCTGGATAATCTGGACCTTTGCAGTTAGTTCAGGGGTGAACACATGACCCAAGTCAGGCCAATAAGAGTGAGACCTGGGACTTTGCTAGGACTTTTGGGAAGAGGTGCTCACTTTTTTGAGGTGGCCAGACTGGAGCTGTGAGATACCATCTTACCACCAAAGCAGGTTGCCTGCCTGCACAGGAAGCTATCATAGAGGAGGAAAATGAAACTAATCTCCCAGCATATGTTGAATCTCTGGATCCAGCCATACCTGAAGCTGGTTACCTATGGATTCCAGTTGCATAAGCCAATACGTTCTCTTGCTGCTTAAACTAGGTTGAGACATATAGTTTTATATAGTTACTACATTATACCTATATAGCTTGTAGCTATATTAATTTCAAATAGAGCAGACTTTATATAAAGAGGGCATTATATAATGATAAACATGTCAGTTCTCAGGAAGACAGAACAATCTTTAATGTGTACTGCCTAACAAAAGGGCATTAACATATGTGAGCCAAAAACTGGTAGAACTGCAAGAAGTAGATGCATCCATTATCATAGTCGGAGACCTCAACTCCTCTAAGAAAAGGACAGATGCAGTGGGCGGAAAATCAGTAAGGACAGAGATGAACTCAACACCACCGTCAGTCAACTGGATACAATGAACATCAACGGATCACTTCACCCAATGGCGGCAGAACACAAATCCCTAAGTTCATAGGAAACATTCACTAAGACAGACCACATTCTGGGCCACAGAACACACCTTCACAAATTTAAAAGAGGAGAAACTTTCCAATGTCTGTTCTCAGACTGCAGTGGAATTTCACAGAAACAACAAATACTTGGAAAATCCCCAAATACTTGAAGATTAAACAACACATTTCTAAGTAATGCATGGATCAAAGAAGAAACCTCATGGGATGTTTTAAAATATTTTAAACTAAATGAAAATAAGAATACAACTTATCAGATCTGGAGGATATAGTGAAAACAGCACTTAAAATAAATGTGTAGCACTGAATGGGGCTTCCCAGGTGGTGCGAGTGCTAAAGAACCCGCCTGCCGATGCAGAAGACATGAGACATGCAGGTCTGATCCTGGATGAGAAGATCCCTTGGAGGAGGGCATGGCTACCACTCCAGCATTCTGGCCTGGAGAGTCCTGTGGACAGAGGAACCTGGGGGGCTCCAGCCCTTAGGGTGGCAAAGAGTCAGACTGAAGTGACTCAGTGAGAGACTGATAGTACTGAATAAGTATATATTAGGAAAAAGGAAGCTCTAAAATTCACCATCTGAGCTTTCACCTTAGGAAACTGGAAAGAAGAGAAAACTGAAACCAAAATGAGCAGAAGAAAGTAAACAATAAAAAGCACAGTAGAAATCAATGAAATGGAAACCAGGAAATCATAAAGAAAATTAATGAAAACAAAGCCAAGTTCTTTGAAAAGATAAAAAATTTTTAAAACGATAAAAAAGATAAGCTTATAGCCAGACTAAGAAAAAAGAGAGAGGAGGCAAATTGCTAATATCTGAACTTTTAAATAAAAGGATGTCATTACAGATCCCATGGATATTAAAAGTATAATAAATGCATACCATGAATAACTCTATGCCTATAAATTTGACAACCTAGGAGAAATGGACCAATTCCTTGATAGATACAATCTACCTAGACTTATGCAAGAAGAAATAATCCAAGTAGGCCTATTCAGAAACTATTAGAGAAGCTGAGTTGATAGTAGCTTTCCAAAACAGAAAGTTCCAGGCTCAGGTGAGTTCCTCATTGAGTTCTAACAAATATTTAAGGAGAAATTATATTAATCTCTACAATCTTTTTCAGATTCTATATAATTTATTTCAGAGGATTGAAGCAGTGGGAATATTTCCTAATTTATTCTATGAGGTCAGCATTCCCTAAAACCAGAATCAGACAAACACCACAAGAAAACTACACAGACCAATATCTCTAAAGAACGGCCATGTAAAAATCCTCAACAAAATAACAGATGAAATCTGACAATGTATGCAATGAATTATACATCATGACCAACTGGAATTTATCCCAGATGTGCAGAGCTGCTTCAACATTTGAAAAATCAATTAATGTAATCTACTGCGGAACAGACTAAAGAAGAAAAATCACACGATCGTATCGATAGATGCAGAAAAAGATGATAAAATCCAGCACTTGTTCATGACAAAAAAACAACCCCCCCAAACAACAAAAACCTCTCTCAAAAACATATGACTACATTAAACTAAAAAGCTTTTGCATGGTGAAGTAAATTATCAACAAAATGAAAAATTAGCCTACTGAATGGGAGAAGTTGTCTGCAAATGATATTTCTGATAAGGAGTTCATATTCAAAACAGACTAAGAACTCATCCAACTCAATGTCAAAAAAACCAAACAACCGAATTAAAAAATGCATGGAGAATCTGAATGGACATTTTTTTCAAATACTACATACAGATGGTCAATGGGTGCTTAAAAAGATGCTCACTATCACTAAGTCATCAGGGAAATGTAAATCAAACCACAATGAGATAGCATTTCACACCCGTCAGAATGTCAGCTATTCTCAAAAAGACAACAAAAGAAGTGTTGGTGAGGATGTGGAGAAAAGAGAACCCTTGTGTGCTGTAGAGGGGAATGTAAACTGGTGTGGCCATTATGGAAAATTGTATGGGGACTCCTCAAAAAATTAAAAGTAGAACTTCCATACAATCCAGCAGGTTCACGTCTAGACATTTATTCCCCCAAAATGAAAACACTAATTTGAAACGATATAGGCACCGCTATGCTCATTGCAGTATTATTTACAAAAGCCAAGATATGGAAGAAACATAAGTGCCCATTGATAGATGAATAGATACATAAGATGTAGTATATATACCACAGAATATGACTTAGCCAAAAAGAAAACTCCTGCCATCTGGGACAACATGGATGGACCTAGAAGGCATTATGCTAAATGAAATAACAGAGAAAGACGAATCCTGTGTAATTTGACTTATATGTGGAATCGAAAGAACAAAACAAACAAACAAACGTAACTAAAGAGAGTCACACATACGGAGAAAAAAATAGGAGGTTGCTACAGGGGAGGGGAGAGGAGAGAGGAGAGAAACAGGTCAGAGAGGTTAAAAGGGACAAATTTCCCTTTACGATGTAAATGGGTCAAGAGGTATGAAATATATAGTGTGCGGTCATATTGTCAATAATTATATACTATCTTTTTATGATGACAGAGCATAACTAAGACTTCCCGTGGCCGTCATTTTGAAATGCAGACAAATTTCAAATTACTATGGAATTTAACAGGAAACTGGCACGAGAGCAATAGTCAACCAGTACCGTAAGGGAAGGGTGCAGGGAGGCCTGGCGTGCTGCAGTTCATGGGGCTGCAAAGAGTCGGACACGACTGAGCGACTGAAATGAACTGAACTGAACTGAAAAGGAACTAACATAGCGTTGTATGTATCACACTTCAAAAACAAACACACTCATATCAGATTTCTGGTCACCAGAGGTGAGGTATAGGGGGAGGGAGAACTGGATAAACGTGGTCAAAAGGTACAAACTTCTAGCTATTAGGTAAGTAAATATTAGGGGTGTAATGTGCAACATGATAAATATAATTAACACTGGAAGTGAAAGTGTTAGTCAGTCATGTCCNCATATCAGATTTCTGGTCACCAGAGGTGAGGTATAGGGGGAGGGAGAACTGGATAAACGTGGTCAAAAGGTACAAACTTCTAGCTATTAGGTAAGTAAATATTAGGGGTGTAATGTGCAACATGATAAATATAATTAACACTGGAAGTGAAAGTGTTAGTCAGTCATGTCCAGCTCTTTGCAACCCCATGGATCGCGGCCCGCCAGGCTCCTCTGCCCATGGGATTCTCCAGGCAAGCACACTGGAGTGGGTTGCCATTCCTTTCTCCAGGGGATCTTCCTGACCCAGGGATCGAACACGGGTCTCCTGCATTTCAGGCATGTTCTTTACCATCTGAGCCACCTGGAAGCCCTAATTAACACTGACGTATGTTGTATATGAAAGCTAAGAGAGTAACTCCTAAGAGTTCTCATCACAAGGAAAAATTGTTTAATATTTGTTTAACATTTTGTATCTTATACCGAGATGACCGATGTTCACCAAACTTATTGTGGTAATCAGTTCATGATGCAAGTCAAATCACAGTGCTGCGTGTCAACTACATCGATAAATGTGGAAGAAAAATATGGTATAGAACTCAGAAAAAATAAAAAAGACTGTGTGGTATTGGTGAAAGCACAATCAGATCAACGAAACACAGGTGAANTGGTCTCAGGACCCCCTTCCTCTATGGCTCCCAGGTGGCCAGCGGGAGCCTTAACGGGACAGGCGGTGGCACTTTCTGGGTTGGGAGTGGTTATTTGAACACCTACTACAGACAGGCATGTGTCTCCATCCTCTTATTTCCCCCTTGAGAGATGGGAAACTGAGGCACAGAGTTGGCCAGTCATTTATTTAAGGTCTAGTTCCTACAAATATGAAATTCTGCACCCAGAATGAACTTGTTCAAACATCCACCTGACCCCGCATTGCTGTTGCTGACCTGCCCTTGACTTTCTCCTGCTCTCAGAAGAAATTCTGAACCTCGGTACACCCTCTGACCTCACCCGCCCACTACGCACTATCTGCCGGTCTCATGGGATCCTTCTCTCTGGCTTCTTCTCACTTCAAGGCCTTGACCCTGCTCTTCCCTCTGCTTGCAATGCTCTTCCCTGCTCTTCCCATGGCTGGTTCCTTCACCTCCTTCAGGGATGTCAAATGTCGCTCCTCAGAGCATCCTGTCCAAGCAGGCCCCCAATCCTTGGCTGGCCCCTATCTCATCACTTTCTTTTCAGCATCTATCATTACCTGATATCACTTTTCTTAGTAGCCTAATTGTTTCCTAACCCCACCACCACTGGCCTGAAATCTCCACCAAGGCAGAAATGTGGTCTGGCACACAATGGGAGTTCTGAAAATGTTTGCTGGGTGGGTGAGTAGGTGGATGGTTGAGTGGACGAATGGGTGAGTGAACAGGTAGACGGGTGGGTGGAAGAGTAAAAGAGTGGGTCTGTAAGAGGCTGGGTGGAGAGATGGAGGGCACCATGGGTGGATGGGTGGATGGCTGGGTGAGGGAAGAGTTGATGGCTGGGTGAGATGGATAGAAGCCTGAGTAGATGGGTGGGTGGAAAGGAAAATGGATGGATGGATGCATGGATAGGTAGGGAGTGTATGGGTGGACTAAGCAGCATAGGAAAGAGGAAATACTGTAAACTTCAGACTCAGACTGTCCCAAGATTGAGTCCCGAGTGGCCACTTGCTAGCTGTGAGAACACAGACACATCTAAGCTCCTTAAGGACTCAGTTTCTTCATCCCTAAAATGGAGCCACCATCGTCTGAGTTTATGGTGGTTGTGAACATTAAGAAGTATGAAGTGTCTGGAATCTTACTTGGCAGATAGTAGGCGGTCAATAAAGGTGAGTCGTGCCCCCCAGCCTCTTCCCGCACCCAGTGCTGTGAGTGCTGGGAGGTCCCGAGCCCTGGGAGCAGCAGCGGCCGTGGATGTTGGGGGAGGGGAGCACAGATCGTTACCCTGCCATACTGCGTGCGGTCCTTTCCTTTCGGCTGTCCTGGCCCCTCAGGATCATCCAGGGGAAGCCCTGTCTGGGCCTCTGAGGCAGCGCTGTCCTTCTCAGGGACTAACTTCACGAACCTGTCATTTAGAGCAAATGAGGACAGATCAGCATCTCTCCTCATGGGGTGTATGGTAGCCACTGAGCCACTCACCCACTCATTCATTCATTCAACTAACACTGTAGGCACCAATTAGGTGCCATGCTCCCATTCTCCATCTGCAGTGCCAGCCAGATGCCACCTATCACCCCAGAGTCGACCAAGCCTGTTCTTCCAATGCCATCTCACTGAAGGAGCTTCTCGGCTTTCATTTTGGCCTGAGCACTGCTGCAATCATTTTGCACCTGCTGTTTACTCTCAGATTTGTCAGTCCAGGTTTTCAGGAAGTCTGCTGAACACTTTCAGATTGTTCCTATTAACTGTCGCTGAGTGGGGCAGATGACCTTAAGTATGAATTGCCATTTACTGTGAAACCATGGGCAGCTGACTAAATCTCTCCGTGCCTCAGTTTCCTCAGATGTAAAATGGGGACAATCTATGTCTGTCTGGCTATCAATCATCTATCAACCAATCATCTACCCATCAATCTATTTACTCATCTATCAATTTATCTTTGTGATATATGTTAAGAAATATATATTTGGTCTTTGACACCATCCCTGGCACAAAGCTCTTGAAACCCTTGTAAATTCCTAAGTGAGAAGAGCCTTGAGAGCATCTCTGTTCTACTGAGCTGACTCTGGGTGGGTTTCTGGATCAGGGGCTGGTCACCAGAAAAGCTAAGCCATGATCAGAAGCTTGGGATTTCCAGCCCCACCCCAATTCTCCAGCGACGGAAGAGGGCCGGGAAATGGAGTTAACGATGAACCATGCCCACATGGGGAAGCCTTCATAGAGCCCCAATAATATGGGATTTGGGATGCTTCCAGGTTAGTGCACACACCCAGAGGTTGACACACCAGGCTCCATGCAGACAGAAGCTCCTACACGTGAGACCCTCCCAGACCTCGCCCTGTGTGTCTCTTTATCTGGCTGTTCTGTCTCCTTGATCACATCCTTCAATAAACTGAGTGCTGTGGGCTATTCAGGCAAATTAATCAAACTCAAGGAGGGTGTGACGCAAGCCCCCGATTCGTCCCCAAGTAGGACAGAAGTTGTGTGAACCCTGGGGACCTACTACTTGTGACTGGCATCTGAAGTGGGGGGAGCAGGCTTGAAGGATTGAGCCTTTCACTTGTGGGAGCTGACATTCTCTCCAGGTGGTCAGCGTCAGAACTGAGTTCAACTGTAAGACATCCTGTTGGTGTGGGAGAATCGCTTGCTGTGAAGGGTTTGCGGGGGGTAGGGGAGCACCCATCTGGTGTCAGAAGTGAATGATGTCGTTGTGTGAGAGCTTCCCTGGAGGCACAGTGGTAAAGAACCTGCCTGCCAATGCAGGAGACACAGGTTTGAACCCTGGGTTGGGAAGATCTCCTGGAGAAGGAAATGGCAACCCACTTCAGTACTCTTGCCTGGATGATCCCATGGATAGAGGAGCCTGCTGGGCTATAGTCCATGGGGTCGCAAAAGAGTCAGACACAACTTAGCAACGAAAAGACAACAATGATGGAGAGAAAGGGGGTTGATGATTAGCAAGTTTTTCCAAGACAATATTCATCTACCCACGTCTGTGTGTCTGCTTCTGTCTTGCTATTTGTGTACCTACCTACCTACTTACCTCTCTACCTATTGTCTATCTGCCCATCACCTGTTTACACGTCTATCTATCTACTCTTACTCAGGATACTGTACACCATGGGCCTGCCCAGCAAAGGGCCCAGGAGCGCTCTAGGTGACCGGCTGTGATGGGAGGAACTGGGCCCAGCCTCAGGGACTGAGGCCCCTCCACTGTCCCTTGTAGTCCCCCAATGATTGGCACTTAAGTTCTCACTCTCTGGCACCCAGTGGTCTTATTGTTCTGTTTTACAAGGTCACTTTCCATAAAAAGGGAGCGCACAGGTGGCCCGTCCCCCTGTTGCAGATGGCACCTCAGTGAGTCCATCAGTGAGTGGCTAGAGGAAGCTGGAGAAAGGGGGACACCAGGCCTCCCCCTGGTGACCCCGCCAGCACCAAGTGACGCTGATACCCCTCAAAGCATGAGCCACAGGGCCTGGCACGGACGTTAACAAGCACAGTCTGACTCCTTTGCATCTGCCCTGCCCCACTACAGCCACGAGACAACTCTGACAAAGTCCACGGCCTTCATCACATCTGAGGGCAGACTGGTCATTCTGTGAAAGGGACACGTGGGGACTTAGTCGTTTCGGCTAACTGACCGGCCAGCGGTCTCTGGTGAGTCATCCTACACTGGGCCCGGTGGTGAGTCTTCAGCAGGTGTTCAACCCAGAATGGTTGGGGCCGCCCCACCCTCCTGAAATGCAGGTGGTATAACACTGCGCCTCTGCTTCGGCCTTGGCTTTTGGGCCCTCCCTGTGCTCAGCCCCACAGCCAACTCACCTCTCAAATCCGCCCTCAGGCCTCCCACCTGCAGCAGAGCCTCTGGGGTCCTTGGCACCGGCCGGGGGTTCTGTCTCTGCAAGGCCAAGGGAGCCGCGTCACTCGGTGGAGGCCGGTGCCTCGGGGTCCGGGCGCTGGCTCTGACGCCCACTGGCTGTGCTGCCTCCTCTCGCTGAGCGTCCGCGTCCTCACCTGACTCCTTCTCTCTCACTCCGTCCTCCCTGGATTCTTCCCGGAACCTCATTCATTCACTCACTTATTCACTTGGCAAAAATAACCAAGCATCTGCTATGAACTTGGGGCTGGGAAACAGCAATAATCACTGCACCAACTCCAACCGCTTGAGTCCCCCCAGTGCCCTTGCACAAGCAGTTCACTGTTTCTGGAATGTTCTTTTCCAGGTAGCTCTCATCCAAACTCAGATGTCCTCTCCCCAAGGAAGGACCCTCCTGCCCTCCATCCCCCAGGCTGGGAGGGTCCTATCTTCAAGCCCCAGGTGGGTGACACAGTGAATCAACATTTAGCGACTTTGGCCAGGGTGAGCCACTGCTTAGCAGAGGAGGCAGAGCCTGGGATGGGGGAAAACTGGCTGTGAGCCCCAGCTCTGTCTTGCAGGGGCAGCGAACAGCATACAGATGGAGGTTCAAACCCTGACACTGCCACTTACGAATCAGGTCAACATGGACCAGTTCTTGAACTTCTGGGCTTCAGTTTTCATCTAAAAAACGGAGGTTCCCCGTGTCATACATCAAACTCCCACAGGCTATCTATTTTACATCTGGTAATGTATGTGTTTCAAGCTGATGCTCTGTGGCAACCTGGAGGGCTGCAGTGGGCAGGGAAGTGGGAGGGAGTTCAGGAGGGAAGGGGGGACACAAGTATGCCGGTGGCCGATTCATGTGGCTGTATGGCCAAGGCCATCATAAACTGTAATTATCCTCCAGTTAAAATAAATAAATATTTTTTTTTAAATGAAGGTAAGTACAGTACTGAGCTCACAGGTGCTAAGTGGTGATTAAATGAGTTAATGGAGGTGACCTTGGCAGTTCCTTATCATCACCATGGCTGAACGTGGATTGCTGACTTTCTTACCATAACACTGTCAAGTTTTCCAGTAAGGATTGTGTTCTCTGGGTAGGTAGAACCCCTAGCTGGCACACCTGGGGCCTCTGGCCTCAAGGCACCAAGTGACCTCCTTGCTCAGTCCCTGTAGCAGTTACAAGCACAGACTTGGGAGCCGAGCACACCCAAGTTCTAATCTTGAGACCTTGGGCAAATTATTTAACTCTCTTTTGGCTGAGCTGCTCCTCTGGAAAGTGGCTGCGATAACTTTACAACAGGATGGACTCAGAGAGCACTCTCATGAGCACGTTGTGGGCCCCTTCCTGCTCTGACCTGGACCCCGTTGCTGAGCCCTGGCGGCTCCGTCCCCTTCCTCCTTGGCCACCACGAGGCGTGGGGGCGCTGGACGTGCTTGAGGTCTAGGGTGGTGGGTCCTGTCTGAGGGCTGTCAGCAGTGGGCGCCCAGAGTCCACAGCTGTGCCCTGAATCTGTTGCCCCAGCACGCGGTCCTGAGGAAGCTCTTGGCCAGGACAGACCATGCAGCATGGGGGATTAAACGCATGGCCCCAGCACTGGGAACCCAGAGTCTTAACCACTGGACTGCCAGGGAAGTCCCATCCAGCAGTGCTTCTGATAACGCTACATAACTCAGTAGGATTAATCATGGCATAAATAATAAACTCAGGATGAATCTCCTGCCCCGACACAAACGTCAAACTTTCAAACTGCTGGCAATTCACTGAGCAAGTGCATACCCCCCATCCAGTAACAAAATCAAATGATACTTCTGTGGTACATAGCACCCACAAAAAACACACAACTTTCTTGGATGGCTGTCTTGAAGATTTGTATGAATACTTACTTATCTATACCTACTTGTTTTGATATAAAATGCTGTAATTTACTTACCACTAAGTTACATTTGCCAATCAAGAGCTACATTCTTATTGCCTTATTTGGTATATCACAGTACATCTAGGTATTCTAGTCTGTTTTCAGTCACTAAGTCATGTCCAACTGTTTGCGACCCTGTGGACTGCAGCCCACCAGGCTCTTCTGTCCATGGAATTTTCCAGGCAAGACAACTGGAGTGGGTTGCCGTGTCCTACTCTAGGGGATCTTCCTGATTCAGGGATCCAACCTGCATCTCCTGTGTCGGTAAGCAGATTCTTTACCACTGAGTCACCAGGGAAGCCCTCATATTATAATTGACCTTCCCTGAGAACTCAGCAGGTAAAGGATCTGCCTTCAACGTCAGAGACACAGAGGACGTGGGTTGGACTCCTGGGTCAGGAAGATCCCCTGGAGAAGGAAATGCCAACAAACTCCAGTTGGCTTGCGTGGAAAATCCCATGGACTGAAGAGCCTGGTAGGCTCAAGTCCAAAGGGTCACAAAGAGTCGGACACGACTGAACAACTATGCTCGCGTGCACTTGACCTTGGCCGAAAGGCTGAGACGCTAGTCTAGGTATCTCATATTTGGGCCTTGTTACTCAAAATGTGGTATATTGACCACAACTATCAAAAGCCTTTGAATTCCAAAATCTTCATGGGGAGAACTTGGAATGCCATTTTAAATGAGTGTTTCAAGTAAAACTTTGCATCCAAAAGTCTGTGAACCACCACTGTGATGAAGAGATGTGAGCCTGGCTCACGTAAAAACATATACACATGACTCGTATGCTGCATTTGCATTTAAAAAAAATGAAAAATAAAGTGAAAAAAATAACTGCACAGTGCCTCATAGAGGGGTTGTGAAGACCAAATAAGAAAATGCATGTTTATAGAAGCACTTAGCACAGTCCCTGGCTCACAGAAAGTTCCACTGGCACCAACTGGGGGACAGGTGGCCTCATGGGAGAGCTGTCTGCCTCTGGTCTGGGCCTGTAGGGAGGGTGTGGTCTGAAAGCTCCACTCTGGCCAGTGGGAGCTGTGTAGCNCCAAATAAGAAAATGCATGTTTACAGAAGCACTTAGCACAGTCCCTGGCTCACAGAAAGTTCCACTGGCACCAACTGGGGGACAGGTGGCCTCATGGGAGAGCTGTCTGCCTCTGGTCTGGGCCTGTAGGGAGGGTGTGGTCTGAAAGCTCCACTCTGGCCAGTGGGAGCTGTGTAGCCTCCTTTTCAAGGGTGGCAGAAGCCAGGCACAGAGACCCAGCAAAGCCCAGCCGGTACCTCCTTCTCCTCCATCTCCTGGCTGTCTGGCTCCATCCAGAAGGCCCACCAGGGCCCCCTTCCTGTTCAGCAGCTCCTGGAAGGAACCCATCTCTGCAATGGCCCCATCTTCTAGCACCACGATCCAATCAGCCTGGGGCAGGACGTGGAGTGCATGGGTGACGAGAATCCGAGTCTGGCAGGAAGGGATGGAAGTTACACTCACGCACTTGACCACTGTTCCAGAGCTGGGGGAGAGGGCTGGCAGTGTCCTGGGGCTCAGAGTGGGGAGACCTCCCCTTCTTGTGCTCCTGCCCTGTTTCTTGAAAATAGCATGTCCCAACAGTGAAGTAAAGAGCTCCTTCAACCTGAACCTGGCCAGTGACCTGACGTAGAGCTGTGGTAATCTAACCACAGACCCGTAGTCAAGAAATGACAGAAGTTGTGAGCCACTGAGATTTGGGGGCTGTTTGTTATGCAGCGTGGTCACAGCAAAAGCTGACCATTACAAAGAGGAAAACTGAATTCCAGGAGGGTGGTGGTGAGCAGATGGAGGTTAGAAATTTCTCTACCTTTGCACTATGGCCTCTGAGACATTTTTCCAAACTCACCGTCCCCTGGAGCAGCCCATCAGGCCCAATGACCCGGCTGAAAACATGCTGGCCAACATGGGCATCCAGAGCTGCCAAGGGGTCATCCAGCAGGTACACAGCAGCCTTCCTGTAGACGGCCCGGGCCAGGCTCAGCCGCTGCTTCTGGCCCCCAGAGAGATTCATGCCCTGTGGTGACAAGGGAGGGACAGGAGCCTGGGTCTACACCTGCAAAGCCAGTGTGAGGGAGGACATGCCTGCTCACCAGAGTGAGCTATGGGTCACAGAGCCTGTCCTCCATGGCTACCTCCAACCTGAAGCACCTGCTCTCAAGACAACATGCCCCCAGCCTCCACCTGCCTGGCTTCTCCCCTTTCCAGCCAAGCTTCCTGTCTCTCCCTCCCCTTGAGTCCAGTTTCCATTCCCATTTCTCCACTGAGACAGCCTTCCTCAGGGACACCAGTCACTCCCCTGTTGCCTAATCCAGTGGGAACTTTCAGTCCTTCTTTTCATTCATTCATCATTCCACTCATATTGCTATTATGTGGGGAGAGCTGATGTTGGGTGGGGCATGGAACATTCTAGGTCTACCTCAAAGGGGGATCCAGTGGGATTTGCTAATGGATTAGACATGGGTGTGAGAAAAAGAGCGAATCAAGGAGGACACCAGGGTTTGGGCTCTGAGCTCTGCAAGGATGGAGCTTCCATTACCCAGGATGGGGTGGGTTTCGGGGGATCAGGGAACAGGAAATCATGTTTGGTTTAGGATGTGACATGGCTGGACAGAAGTGGAGGGCAGCAGGCACCCCACTCCCTCCGTTTGGCTGCAGGATGCCTTGTCTTTCTCCTCAGTGTTCCTTCTCCGCTGCTCTTTCTGGCTCCTCCAGACCCTTTCCTGGAAACTCTCCTCTTACTTCCAGGAAACCTTACCCATTTACTTAACTTTATCTCCCATTTTTCCACTCTCAATTCCTTAATCCAAGGGTTAGCAAATGTGTTCTGTAAAGGGCCAGAAAGGAACTATTTAAAGGTTCGCAGGGGCTTCCTTGGTGGTCCAGTGGTTAAGAAGCCATCTTGCAATGCAGGGGGATACTGGTTTGATCCCTGGTCTGGGAAGATCCCATATGCTGTGGGGCAACTAAGCCCGTGTCCCACAACAACTGAGCCCCCATGCTGCAGCTACTGAAGCCCCGTGTACCAGAGTTCATGCTCTGCAACAAAGAGAAGCCACCGCAGTGAGAAGCCTGTGCACCGCCACTAGAGCAGGCCCCGCTCTCCGCAACCAGAGAAAGCCCACGTGCAGCAACGCAGACCCAGTGCAGCCGAAAATAAATAAATAAAGCTCTGCTGCCCCACCCCCACCCTGGTCTCTGTCACAGCTGCTCATCTCTGCCCTGATCGTGCAAGTGCAGCCACGGACCACAGGTAAAGGAATGTGCGTGGCTGGGTTCCAATAAAACTTTATTTACAAACTCAGCTGGTGGGCTGGATTTGACCTATGGGTCATAGTTTGTCAATCCCGGCCCAACCCATAGCTCTGGATGCACACATCCTGTTTATTAGACATCTCAGCCCAGATCTTTTGGTGAGGTCCTGAGAGAGGAAGCAATCTGACCATTGTCACGCAGAAAGGCAGGGCAGGAGCTTGGGTCACCTCATTCCCAGTTGTTAGAGAGCCGCCCCCTCCCACCCCCCCCCCCCCCCCCCCCCCCCCCCCCCCTCACCT
>SJYA01003036.1:1818770-1910021 GCA_006410615.1 Neotragus moschatus
CCCCACCCCCTGCCATGTCTCCCAGCCTCTCTAGTCTCCATTTTCAACCATTCTCATTAAAGACTACTTATGGAGCACTTGCTATGTGCCTGGCCCTGAGCTGAGCCCCTTTCCTCCCCTTCTTTCTTGCCCACTCTGCCTCCCCTGTATCCTTCCCTCACAGGTCAGGGCAACCAATGGCCCCAGCTACCCTGCCTCCCTGGCCTATGAAGGCCCCCCAGGACCCTCACCTGCTCCCCGGTTCGGGTGTGGACCCCTGCAGGGAAGCCATCCACATCTGGCCACAGGGCACAGGCCTCCAGGACCGTCTCCAGCCACGGAGCATCCAGCTCCTGCCCGAAGCACACATTGTCCACCACAGACATATTCTGGACCCAGGCCTCCTGGGGCACATAAGCCACCGGACCCTAGAAGACAAACAGGCTGATGGGGACAGAGTTGGGAGCAGTTTTGGAGGAGCAGTGGGAGCCAGGTTCTTGGCAGTGGTGAAAGGCAGAGAGGAGCTTAGCTGTGAGACGGTGAACCGGGAGGAGCAGAGGCGGGGGACAGTCCAGTGAATGGCAGGGGCCCAGCCTCACCTTGATGCTCACAGACCCCTCCACCTTGGACAGCTCCCCAAGGAGGGCAGACAGCAGGGAGGACTTTCCTGCCCCCACGGGACCGACGACAGCGAGCAGGCAGCCCTGGGGCACCGTGAGGTTGATCCTGGAAACACAGAAGGGGCGACATGTCCCTGAATAGGACTCAGCCTGAGTCTGGGTAGAGTTGGTGAACCCCAGACAACTGGCCTTGGCTCCTGGTGGCTCATGGGGGGCTGCTAAGAGGATGTCTAGGGCCCCCCTTCCTCTCCCAACCCCTGTATGGCTATGTGAGCTGCCATCCTGCATGCGACTGTACACGTGCCCACACACACATGCACATGTGTACACAGATGCACACACACACACAGTCTGTGCACACCCACTATACCACACACGCACATGTGTACATAGATGCACACATGCACGCACACAGGTCTGTGCACACTCCCTATACCACATCCACATGGGTATGCATGTGGGTCTGGGCACACTACAGCACACACACATGCACACATGTACACAGATATACACATGTACACAAGGGTCTGTACACACTCACATCACACATGCATGCACATGTGTACACAATGCTCACATGGGTCTGTGCACACTCACTACACCATACCTCATACACACCTGTACACAGATACATACATGCCAGCAAACACAAGGGCACATGTAACTGTGCCCACATGCACTATACACACAGACTGCACACAGATGCACACCCTCACACAAGTACACATACACACGCACGCCATACATGTGCACAGAGACATGCACATGACATATGCACAATCTATGCACACACAAGTGCATACACAAATGCTATCGCACACACACGTGTGCGCACACCTGTACACCCATATGTACACATGTACTCACACACACAGAGTTTACCAGCAAACTAACATCTCCTGTTGCCCAGGTCACAGCCACAGGCTCCTCATTGCTCTCCCTCCTGAAGCCCTTGCCTCCCCACCCTGTCCATGCCCTGCAGTCCATCCCCCACACACAGGCCCGAGGGACCTGTTCAAACCCAACTCCCCAATGGGGGCCCCAGCAGTTCCCGCTTCTCCTGGGGTAAAAGGTGAGGTTCTGACAATCCTGAAGGACGCTCAGCATCCCATCGCTGCAGCCATGCTGATGTCCTGTTTCTCAAACACACCTGGGGGATCGTGCCCCATGAGTGTCAAGTGGCAAAGTCTAGAGATACTTTCAGTTGTCACACCTGGTGGGGCTGCTCTCAAATCTAATGGGTTGGTACTGGGAGTTCTGCTAATCCTGCGACAGGGCACAGGACAGCCCCCACCACACAGAACTCTCAGCCCCAAATGTCAAGTGATGCCGAGGTGGAGAGTCCTGGGTTCAGGCACACACCTGCCTCGGGACCTTGGCACTTGCTCTTCCCACTGCCTAGAAAGCTCCTCTCCCAAACACGTGCAAGGCTCATTCCTTCCCGTTATCTAACCTCTGTTTAAATGCCAGGCCTTCCCTCACTGCATGTACCCCTCCCTTGACATCACTCACCTTAATTTCTCATTTGTGCCCGCTGCCCCACCCCCACCCCACTCCACTCCCTGCCATCAGAATGTCAGCCCAAGAGCACAGGGCCCTTGTCTGTTTTCTTCACTCTATTCCCAGTTCCTGGAATGGGGCCTGGCACATAGCAAGTGCTCAAGAAACACTATGAAGTGAGTGGATGACAAGCAACACAGATACAGTCCAGGGTGTTTCCTCTCCCTTCGCAGGGAGCTTTGCAGTTGGCTGGGGTTTTCTGCCACAGAGACCCAGCCAAAGAGCTGGGGGCTGGAGGTGACAACGTCCAGTCTGACACAGCAGGGACAGAAGTCGCCACGGCTTACCGGACCCTGGGGCTCCTCTTGGCCAGGCCTCCGTCAATGTCAGCATGACCAGCCTGGGGACCAGAGGGGCGTCTCCTCCCTGACAGGTGAGGCCCAAAAACCCTGTTCCCCGTCCACCTATGGGAACTCTCGCTTTCCCGTCCTCCGCCACCTCACCAGCATCCAAGGGAAGGCTGTTCCCAGGGCCACCACCTGTACCTGCGCAGGCAGGGAGCGCTTTCCTGGGACCAGGTGAAGGTGCCTTCCTGTACGCTGATGCAGTCCTCCCCAGCAGCTGCAAGGCATACAGGCCAGTTAAACAAAATGCTCCTGGCTCGCCCCTCCTCCAGAAAACCCACGGGCCGCAGGAAATCTCCCCCACTAAACAAACGGTTCCTCCACGTACTGGCTCGTGTGACCCTGCGGTGGTCACATTCTCTCCCTGTCGGATGGTTACATAACTCGGTGGTTGGCAAACCACAGCCTAGGGGCCAGACCCAGTCTGCTGCCTATTTTTATAAAGTGTTATTGGAACACAGCCAGGCCCATTCATTTCTGTATTCCTGGGGTTGCTTTCACACTAGAAAGGCAGAGGTGTGCAGTTACGACAGAGAAAAAAGGACTTGGAAAGCTTAAAACAAGTACAACTGGGTCCTTCACAGAAAAGGTTAGAGGGCAGCTGATACAATTTATCACCTGATCCAGGACCCTGGAGATGGAGTGTTACTAATTTCACTGGGACCACTGATGTAACCAGGGACATATAGTCTCCCCATGTCTCTGGGTCTCAGATATTTTATCTACGTAATAAGGGAGGCACCAGATTAGTGGTTTCAGACCCTGAATTCACATTTAGAATCACCTGGAAATATTTTTTTTATAAAACACAAAGCTCTCCATGGTTCAGCTCAAACCAATAAAGAAGACTCTGCTTGAGGGTGAGGCTTGAGAATCCTACATTTAATAAGCAGTCAACACCCACTGGACTGGATGGTCTCTAGGGGAGGGTTTCAGACACACTGCAGGATGCCCAGTTATATCTGAATTTCAGATAAACCATGAATACTTTTTCAGGATAATTTTGCCCCACATGTTGCATGGGAGATATTTATGCTAAAAAATCCGAATTTCTTAATATGTGAAATTCTGATTTTAACTGGGAGTCCTGTGTTTTTGTGAATTTGGCTACCCTGCTCCAGGGGCTTGTCCTTTCTTAACAGTCTGGGGTGTGGGGGTACGTCTTCATTTCCCTCTGTAAAGTGGGTGGGTCACGGGAGCACCTACCCTGTGGTGCTGTGGTGAGGTTCGAGCCGGTCATCACTAAGTAAAGCACTTCCAAAGTGCTGGCTCATGGTAAATGCTCGGTCACTGCCAGCTGCTGGTGTTTGTGTTAACCTCACTGTCACACACCTTCATGGGTGTGTGAGAATGCAAGGACTGGGGTGGGGGCAGGGGGTGTGTTGAGGCTCCGGTTATAGGCAGGTGACCAATGGTGTCAGAGTCATGACCTAAGTAACACTCAGGGGTTTCTGGTCCAGGGTCCACGGGGCCTCCTGCCGGGATTCAGGCATGACATCTCGGACCCCAGGCTAGTTATTGGGCAGCTCCCGAGAGTCGGGGGCCTGCTCTCTCTTGATGGCCCTGAGGATGGTCCTGGAGGAGGTGGGTTGCCATAGTGGGGAGCAGAGGCCAGGAGTGGGGCTGTTACTGCCTGGGCCACACAGCTGGCAAGGCAATCCTGGGATTCCAAGCCAGCATCCACCTCCAAACACCTGAATCACACCAATTCGCCTAAACATGGCTGTGCCCTGCTTAAAATGTGCCAGAGCCATGAGGAGCCTCAGAAACACAAATTTGGGGTTATTTAGAGGTCTCTTTGCTGACATAAGTTTTATTGGATTATTGGATTTTTACCAATAATAATTCCAATAATAACTAAATGCACTGGATGCTGACTTGCTGCAGAGCCCTGCTCTAACTGCGAGGCTTCAGAGGACCCATTCAACCCTCTCAACAATCCTGTGCAGAGGTGCTATGATGATCACCATGTCCCTTTTTGCAGATGGGAACACTGAGGCTCGGGCAGATTAATAACTGGTCAAGGCCACCCATTCTGGGGTCCATGCTGGAACCAGAATTTGGATTTGGATGATTTCTAGGTAGGCAGCTTGATGCTTCCTTAGTCAGAAGGGGAGGATTCATACACAATGCCTGTTCCAAGTAACACAGCCTCCAGCATGGTCTATACATTGCTGGCAGCCCCCAGCTGGGGTCCTGGCATTCCACCAGTGGGAAGGGGGCCCTGCTGGTTCTCCTGTCTCTCCCACCCCCTCCCGCTGAACTCAGCTCTCACCGCATCTGGAGGGACTCGAGTCCACAGCCCCAGGGTCAGTTTCTTCCAAGGAGAGGAAGGCAGCTAGGCGGTCAAAGGACACCCGGGCCTGGAATAAAACAAAGCCTTAGGTCAGCTGTACCGTAAGGGCCACAAAGGAACTCAGACTTCGGGTGTCGGGTGCCTCAGGATAGTGGGAAAGCTTCCTGACTACCAAGCGCTATGCATTTACAAGGCAACAGCACAAAGCTTTCCAGGTCGCAGGACAATGAAGCGCATGAGGTTGGCGCAATGCTGGTGGTGACCTCCCACCTCCTTGCTTCCATTCTGAAGACCAGACCAGGGAGGAGGACGGTGGCTTTTTTGATTGCCTGACATCAGGAATGATTACAAACTCTGTCCACCTAGGGGTGTCTCCACCCCCAGCCCCAAGCCAATCTTCAGGGATGAAAGAATAAACAGGAATGTATCAGCTGGAGCAGTTTTCCCATTTTCATCATGTGCAAGGAGGCACAGTGTGACTAGAGAGAGTAAAGGAAGAGAAATGAAATGGAATCCCTTTGTATTAATGTAAAAAAGGGACCAGAATGAATCCTCGCAGATGGATTTGCTAGAAAGGTGATGCTGCCTATTTGGAGGATGTTTGCTAGCTTCTTCCCACTGTTCCCTGTGACCTCCTGTCTCTTTCCCTGTTTTGTTTTCAGCCCAGCCTGCAAGGTTCCTCCCGGACAGCCTCCCCTCCCCGCGGCCTCACCTGGATGACGGAGTGGATGGAGAAGGGCAGGAAAGCCTGGGCCTTGTTGAGGATGTTGAGAACCGTGAGGGTCACGAAGGCTTTCTCGGCGTCCATGGCATTCTCCTCGGCCACCAGCGTATGCACAGCAAACACAACCAGTGCCACCTGGGTGAGACACAGGTGGTGACAATGAGCTGCTAACTGTGGCCAGGGAAGGCAGGCTAGCTGCAGTGTCTCCAGGGGCCAAATGGCCACACCTGCCATGTTGGAATGGCTTCTCTTCCACCCAGCTCGTCCCCCAAATTCTGCTATTGATGGAGGGAGTTGTGTGTATGTGGCCCCTACTCTTAGGATCAGAAACTCTTAGTTCCAGGCACTGGACGATGATGCATTTTTCCATCTTGTTAGCATTTTCGTGGTTCTAGACAATGGTGGGATTTATGACTCTAGACTCTGGGAAGATGACTCGAGTTGCAGGTATCAGCCACCACGGAGTGCTCTGGGTCCTGGTGGCACTTGTGGTTCTAAATGTCACTGGGTGGGGGGTTCACTTCCAAGGATTGGTGGTGTTATGTTTCCAGCTGTTGTTGATACGATGGTCATGCTAGGTGACGGTCAGTCTGTGAGGGTCACTCGGTGTGATGGTGACCCCCTGAGCCTATATGGGGAGCCCTCATCCCGCATCTCCAGCACTCCCCCCCGCTCAGTCCTTGCTCTGCAGGGGGACCAGAGTGACATCACCAGAAACGTGGACACTTGGAAGGACACCAGAGACACGGAGAAGAGGAGGCTGGAAGTCTTCAAGGCGCCCAGCTCCTGGGTCCGGATGTGCAGGACTCTGTCCAGAAAGGCTCCCTCCCAGCCATGGTACTTGACCGTCCGCACATTCCTGAGGATGCAGCTGGTGAGCCGTGCCCGACAGTCCTTCTGCCTCATTTGCTCCTCCTGGGACCAGAGGGAAGAAAAGATGAGAGGATAGGAAGTCTGAAATAGGATAGGAAGTTCCTTCTCTGCAACTGCCACAAGCCCCCACCCCTACCCTGCACCTGCCTCCTCCCTGCTGCACCAGCACGGGTCCTGAGATCTGTAGGCTTGCCACCCTCTTCCGGCCTGGAGCCGGAAGTTCCTTCTTCCAAATGCAAACCTGATAGTGGTTCCTCTTCTTGGTGATGAAGAAATTCAGAGGGAGGAGGCTCACGAAGACAGCGATGGCGGTGAGGGCAGACGGTCCTAGAAGCTGGAGAAAGAGGGGGCCGGATGTCACAAGATGCCTCCAGGAGCCCAGCTGTCAATACGGGGCTGGTTGGCGGGGGAGTGGTTGTGATGCTCAGACTCAGGTCCCAAGGTAGTGACGTGTCAGAGACTCCAATGAGAACAGCCACCAGGTCATAGAAACCGGGACTCCTGGGCTCCTTAGAAGGGAACATGTGGAAGATGGAGCCCACCTGTGTTTGGTGGGGGAGCGAGGAATGAACCTCACACAACGGAGGGGGCGGTCACAGTCATGACAGGACACGCATCCAGATGGGCAGGGTTGTGCCTGGTTACAGCGGTGAAGACAGACTCTGGATGGGGATCTGGGTTCCAATCCTGAATTTCCGCCACACTCTGGTGTGGCCCTGGGCAAGTGAGAGCTGGACCCATAAAGAAGGCTGAGCGCCAAAGAATCTATGCTTTTGAACTGTGGTGTTGGTAAAGGCTCTTGAGAGTCCCTTGGACTGCAAAGAGATCAAACCAGTCGATCCTAAAGGAAATCAATCCTGAATATTTATTGGAAGGACTGTTGCCGAAGCTGACACTCCAATACTTTGGCCACCTGAAGCAGAGTCCACTCGTTAGAAAAGGACCCGATGCTGGGAAAGCTTGAGGGCAGGAGGAGAAGGGGCACAGAGGATGAGATGGTTGGATGGCATCACCAACTCGATGGACATAGTCTGAGCAAGCTTCGGGAGTTGGTGATGGACAGGGAAGCCTGGCGTGCAGCAGTCCACGGGGTCGCAAAGAGTCAGACACGACTGAGCGACAACAGTCAGATATGACTGAACAGCAACACCTGGGCAAGACACTAACCCTCCCTAAGCTGCAGTTTTCTCATATTAGAGGGGAATGGAGCCGTTTCCACCACCTGTAGCAAGTGCTGCTGTTGTACAATCATTAGCTGAATCTTCAATTCACCCTCCGCAAGGGTTGCCAGACTTAGCAAATAAATATATTTTACTGCAAGCCCAGTTAAATCTGAATTTCAGATGAGCAGCAAATAAGTTTTTAGTGTGAATATATCCTATGTCATGTTTGGGATAGACTTACAAGAAATACTTCTGTTGATCTGAAATTCACCTTTAGTTGGACATCCTGTATTTTCCCTGGCAGCCCTGCCCCCACCAGCTTTGTGATTGAGGACAGGTCTCTTCCCTCACTCTTTGGTTTGTCTCTCTGGAAAATGTGAAAGTGGCCAAGAGGATAAATGATGTTTATGTGGCTGAAACAGTAAAATGAAACAGCTAGCCCGTCTGCTTCATTTATGCAGCAATATCGCCACCNATCAAACCAGTCGATCCTAAAGGAAATCAATCCTGAATATTTATTGGAAGGACTGTTGCCGAAGCTGACGCTCCAATACTTTGGCCACCTGAAGCAGAGTCCACTCATTAGAAAAGGACCCGATGCTGGGAAAGATTGAAGGCAGGAGGAGAAGGGGAGATGGAGGATGAGATGGTCGGATGGCATCACCGACTCGATGGACATAGTCGGAGCAAGCTTCGGGAGTTGGTGATGGACAGGGAAGCCTGGCGTGCAGCAGTCCACGGGGTCGCAAAGAGTCAGACACGACTGAGCGACAACAGTCAGATATGACTGAACAGCAACACCTGGGCAAGACACTAACCCTCCCTAAGCTGCAGTTTTCTCATATTAGAGGGGAATGGAGCCGTTTCCACCNAGCTTCGGGAGTTGGTGATGGACAGGGAAGCCTGGCGTGCAGCAGTCCACGGGGTCGCAAAGAGTCAGACACGACTGAGCGACAACAGTCAGATATGACTGAACAGCAACACCTGGGCAAGACACTAACCCTCCCTAAGCTGCAGTTTCCTTATATTAGAGGGGAATGGAGCTGTTTCCACCACCTGTAGCAAGTGCTGCGGTTGTACAATCATTAGCTGAATCTTCAATTCACCCCCCGCAAGGGTTGCCAGACTTAGTAAATAAATATATTTTACTGCAGGCCCAGTTAAATCTGAATTTCAGATGAGCAGCAAATAAGTTTTTAGTGTAAATATATCCTATGTCATGTTTGGGATAGACTTATAATAAGAAATATTTCTGTTGATCTGAAATTCACCTTTAGTTGGACGTCCTGTATTTTCTCTGGCAGCCCTGCCCCCAGCAGCTTTGTGACTGGGGACAGCTCTCTTCCCTCACTCTTTGGTTTGTCTCTCTCTGGAAAATGTGAAAGTGACCAAGAGGATAAATGATTTTTATGTGGCTGAAACAGTAAAATGAAACAGCTAGCCCGTCTGCTTCATTTATGCAGCAATATCGCCACCCAGGGGTCACATGGAGAGGCTCCCAGAAGGCAAACACCTGCCAGAGCTGGGAGAATACTCAAAGGACTGTGAACAGAGGGTTAAATAAGCGCTCTNTTTATGTGGCTGAAACAGTAAAATGAAACAGCTAGCCCGTCTGCTTCATTTATGCAGCAATATCGCCACCCAGGGGTCACATGGAGAGGCTCCCAGAAGGCAAACACCTGCCAGAGCTGGGAGAATACTCAAAGGACTGTGAACAGAGGGTTAAATAAGCGCTCTCTGGCAAAAAATGCTATAAACGCTAACCCCAATGCCCACCCCTCTCGCTCTCCCAGGGTCTCCTGGTGACTTTCTGAAGTTAGGAATCATCTGCCAAGAGGCAGACAGAAGTGATGGTGGTGTCATCTGCAGATTCACTGGAGTCACTGGTCAGTCTGCTTCACTGCCGTGTATTTTCCCCCGTGTCCTTCCTCCCTTTCTCTCCAATAATAACAGCTAACATCTATTTACTTGCTGAGGACCCACTATGTGTGCTAGGTCCCGGACTGCAAGGTGGCAAGTCAAAAAGCATCCAGGCTCCAAGCCCTTATGGGGAGAGTGGGGGTGGAGGCAGCAGCAGAGGTACAATACTGATGATAACACTCAGCTTGTATTCTGGAACATTCCACACTCACTCATAGTCAACAAGCTATTGATACACCCACCTAGGGGCCCATGAAACCTGGCATGCAGGCCAGATCCCTCCACCTGTTTATGTGCAGACCTCAAGCTGTACAAAATGATCCATAGGTTTTCCACTACCAGACAACCGATAATGAAAATCAAATGAAGATTATACAACACGTGGAAATTATGTGAAATTCAAACTTCAGTGTCCATAAGTGATTTTATTGGAAGCCCACCAGACCTGTTTGATTAGTATGGTCTGTAGCCGCTTGTGCACTAGAAGGGCAGAGTTGAATAGTTTTAAGAGAGACCCTGCTGTTCCCATGGAGAAGGCAATGGCACCCGACTGCAGTACTCTTGCCTGGAAAATCCCATGGACGGGGGAGCCTGGTGGGCTGCAGTCCATGGGGTTGCTACTAGTCGGACATGACTGAGCGACTTCACTTTCATTTTTCACTTTCATGCATTAAAGAAGGAAACAGCAACCCACTCCAGTGCTCTTGCCTGGAGAATCCCAGGGACGGGGGAGCCTGGTGGGCTGCCGTCTATGGGGTCGCACAGAGTTGGACACGACTGAAGTGACTTAGCAGCAGCAGCAGCAGCTGCTGCTCCCAGAATGTCATACCCTAAGAAAACCACAATTCAAAAAGACACATGTACCCCAATGCTCACTGCAGCATTGCTTACAATAGCCAGAACATGGAAGCAACCTAGATATCCACTGACAGATGAATGGGTAAAGAAGAAGCGGAACCTGTACACAGTGGAATATTACTCAGCCATAAAAAGGGAACACATTTGAGTCAGTCCTGGCGAGGTGAATGAGCCTAGAGCCTGTTATACAGAGTGAAGTCAAGTCAGAAAGAGAAAAAACAGATATTGCATATTCATGCACACATATGGAGTCTGGGACAATGGTACTAAGAAACCTATCTGCTGGGAAGGAATGGAGATGCAGATGCAGAGAACAGACTTGTAGACACAGCGGGGAAAGGACAAGGTGGCACGAATTGAGAGAGTAGCACTNATTTTGTCACTAAGTTGTGTCTGATTCTTTTGCAACCCCAAAGACTGTAGCTTGCCAGAATGCTCTGTCCATGGGATTTCGCAGGTAAGAATACTGGGGTGTGTTGCCACATCATTCTTTGGGGTACCTTCTCGACCCATTGTTTGAAATCATGGTTCTTGCATTGGCAGGCAGAGTTTTTACCATTGACCCACCAGGGTAAGCCAGTGGAATATTACTCAGTCACAAAAATGAACAAATTGTGTCATTGTTAGAGAGGTGGATGGACCTAGAGACTGTCATACAGAGAAAGAAGTCAGAAAGAGAAAAACAAAGATTGAATATTAACGTATATGTGTGAGATCGAGAAGAATGGCATAGGTGATCCTGTTTGCAAAGCAGAAATGAAGACAGTGATATAAAGACCAAACGTATGGTGCCGAGGGGGAAAGGGTTAGGGTGCGAGGAATTAGAATATTGGGATTGACACATACACACTACTGATACTATGTGTAAAATAGATAACTGTTGGGAATATACTGTATAGTACAGGGAACTCTCCTTAATTCACTGGGATGCCTTCAATGCGAGGGAAATCCAAAGTGAGAGGATGTATGTATATGTGTGTCTGATTACTTTTAGAATAGATAGATGCTAACACAACATTGTAAAGCAACATACACCAAGAAATATTAAAAAAAAAATTATAGAGTCAGACAAATACATTCTTTGGTCTTTGCTGCCACTGACTCTACACAGTGACTGTAAATGTACTTTTATTTAAACATTCCTTGATTTTCCAAAGAACAATACAAAGTATATCAGATTTTTCCTTCACAGACTGTTATTTAACAGTGTTTTTATATGTTAACATGTATCTTTCAAAATGTAAATGTCATAGAAAGGAAACTATGATTAATGACTTTGTAAATTTATCTTCTTTACTGTAATTGTTTATACTTTCTTAGTTAGTATGGGGGAGCAAAACATGTCATCTCAAAATGTCTCTTTAGATATGCAGCTTATTCTAACAGAAAACAATCAAGGCCAAAAGATTCAGAAAGGAACTTGACCTTGGGCCTAACTGCCTGAAAGAACTTAGACAAAGGTCTTGTTCCCTGCAGAGAACTATCACCAGAGATAGCTGAAAAGATTATGGGCAATGTGTGGTGGTGAAATCTTGTCAGGGCCTAGAGATGAGAGTCCACTCTGTGGCCCGGGGTCTCTGCCTGGCACAGAAAACATTCGTTTACCAACATTCCCTTTCCCTTCTCCATGTGAACTGCCTTCCTATCCTTTCAAGTCCCAAACAACTACCATTAGAATTTTCTTTTGTCTTTGGCTCTGGGATTTGGCCATGTTGATGAGTTATTCAGTTTTCTTGGGTCTCATTCATGTCTATGTGTTATTATACTTTTATTTTATCCTATTAATTTGTCTCACATCAATTTACTTCTTCGACCACCCACAAAAAACTAGAAGGGCAGAGGGGAATTTTATCCTCCTGCATATTAGCTACATCTCACATATTTCTTTCTGTGTTCAAAATCATTAATGAAGTATTCAATAACAAACTAACGGCTACAAATGTCATTAATCATTTTACTCATATTGATATAATGACATATTTTTATGCTTTTCTAATTTTTATTTATTTATTTACTGAGCATTATCTCAACCAATAGAGCAAGAGCCAGGTTTCCTCATAGCCAGTCCCTCCCATCAGCAAACTTCCACAAGCCTCTTAAACTCATTCTTCAGAGGGCAGACAGAAGACCTACAATTCCCTATTCTCTAGAGCAAAAACCACAATCACAGAAAGCTAACGTAAATGATCACGTGGATCACACCTTTGTGTAACTCAAAAGCTACAGGCCAGGCTTTGCAGGGCCACCCAAGTTGGACAGGTCATGGTGGAGAATTCTAACAAAATGCAGTCTACTGGAAAGGAGAATAGCAAACCACTTCAGTATCCTTGCCTCGAGAACCCCATGAACATCATGAAAAAGCAAAAAGATATGATACCGGGAGATCATACCTGGGGGAGATATCTGAGCCCCACAGGGCAGTAGGTGTCTAATATGCTATTGGGGAGGAGCCCAGATATAACTCAAGTATGAATGAAGAGACTGGGACAAAGTCCAAATGACGCTTAGTTGTGGATGTGTGAGGTGTTAAAAGTAAAGTTTGGTGCTATAAAGAACAGTACTACATAGGAACCTTGAATGTTAAGTCCATGAATCAATGGACATTAGTCAAGCAGGAGATGGCAAGAGTGACCGTCAACATTTTAGAAATCAGACAACTAACATGGACAGGAATGGGTGAACTTAATTGAGATTACCATTGTATCTGTGGGCAAAAATCCATTAGAAGAAATGGAGCAGTCTCATAGTCAAAAAAAGAATGTGAATTGCAGGTAGTGGGGGCCCTGTCCACAAGGACAGAATGATCATGGTTCATTTCCAAGGCAAAGCACTCAGCATCACAGTAATCCAAGTCTATGCTCCAAACACTGATGCCAAAGCAGCTAGAGTCTCATCTTGCTATGAAGTTGTACATCACAGCCTAGAACTAACATCCCCCCAAAATGTCCTTTTCATAATAAGGGACTGGAATGGAAAAGTAGGAAGTAAAGGAATAACTTGCAGCTGAAGATGGACAAACTCTACACAGTCTGCATAAACAAAACCCGGAGCTCACTCTGGCTCAGATCATAAGCTCCTTACTGCAAAATACAGACTTAAGTTGAAGAAAGTAGAGAAAATCAGTAGGCCATTCAGATATGACCTAAATCAAGTTCTTTATGTTTATACAGTGGAGGTGAGGAAGTTTCAAGGGATATGTTCTGGTAGGAAGACTGCCTGAAAAACTAAAGATGGAGGTTCAGAACAAGGTATAAGAAGTGGTAACCAAAATCATCCACAAGAAAAAGAAATGAAAAAGGCTAAATGGTTGTCTGAGGAGGGCTTACAAATACCTGAGAATGAAGGGAAGCAAAAGGCAAAGGAGAGATATACCAATCTGAATGCAGATTTCCAAAGAACAGCAAGGAGTAATAAGGAAGCATTTTCAAGTGAACAATGCAAAGAAATATAGGGAAAAAAATAGAATCGGAAAGACTAGAGTTCTCTTCAAGAAAATTAAAGATACCAAGGAAACATTTCATGAAAAGATGGGCACAATAAAGGCCAGAAACTATAGAGGCAGAACAGAAGCAAAGGATTTTAAGAAGAGGTGGCAAGGATATAGAGAAGAACCGTTCAACAAAGGTCTTTATGACCCAGATAACAGCGATGTTGTGATCACTCACTTAGAGCCAGACATCCAGGAGCATGAAGTCAAGTGGGCCTTAGGAAGCATTCCTAAGAACAAAGCTAGTAGAGGTGATGGAATTTCAGCTGAGCTATTTCAAACCCTAAATGATGATGTTGTTAAAGTACTGCACTCAATATGCCAGCAAATTTGGACCACTCAGCAGAGGACACAGGACTGCAAAAGGTAAGCTTTCATTCCAATCCCAAAGAAGTGCAATGCCAATGAATGTTCAAACTATCATATAATTGCGCTCATTTCACATGCAAGCTAGGGAATGCTCAAAATCCTTCAAGCTACGCTACAACAGTGACTGAAAAGGGAACTTCAATACGTACAAGCTGGATTCAGAAAAGGAAGAAGAATCAGATATCAAATTGGCAATCTACATTGAGTCACAGACAAAGCAAGAGAATTCCAGAAAACTTCTACTTGTTTGACCATGCTAAATAAAGCCTTTTCCCGTATGATAGGAAACTGCAAAATTCTTAAATGATGGGAATACCAGACCACCTTATCTGCCTTCTGAGAAACCAGTATACAGGTCAAGATGTAAGAGTTAGAAGTGGACAAGGAACAACAGACAGGTTCAAAATTGGGACACGAATACATTAAGGCTGCATAGTGTTACCCTGAGGTATATGCACAGTACATCATGAAAATTCCCAGACGGATGAACACAAGCTGGAATCAAATTGCTGGGAGAAATATCAATACGTTCAGATGTCCATATGATACCACCCTTATGGCAGAAAGTGAAGTGGAACTGAAGAGACTCTTTTTTTTTTTTTTTTGCTGGTTATGATTTTTAATTTTTCTTACAAAAATTTAGATATTTACCAATACTGTCTTAGTTTCGTTTTGTTATTGATGTTTTTTTATCAGTGTTTCTCTGGTTTTTAAGTCACAAACAGCAGGCACTCAACAGCGGTCCCCAAGTGCTGCCAAAGGCCAGTTCCAGAGGCGCTACTCGAGGGCCACAGTGCCCAGGGAGGGGCTCCCAGCGCAGCGGACGGTGGGCAGGGCACTCACAGCCAGCCCCCGCTCGCTGCCTCCAGGGTCTCTGTGGGGCTGTCCCCCAGCACTGCCCCCGCTCAGGGCCCAGGGAAGCCCCTGCAGCCTTGGGGCCAGACTCCCTGCCCTGAGCCCCCTGCTCGCCTGTCCATGCTCCTCTGGGGGCCCGGCTGGTCCCAGAGCAATGTCAGGCACCCTGGCCTGGGTCTCCCAGGAGCACGCTGCACACAGCACCATGTCAGGAAGCTAACTCGCCTGGGAGTTCGGAGCAAGGAGCCAGGGATGGAGGGGGAGGAGCCGCCCACCCGGCTGCTAGAAGGCTCCCAGCTCCGCAATGGGTTCTGCACGGGCACCCAAGAGGCCCCTTCCTGCAGTCTCTTCAGAAGTCAGACCATAAGAGCAAATGGTCAGGCCCAGGCCCGGGCATGTAAGCTAGACCCAGGAGTCGACAGGCTGAGGCCTGGCGTCCCCCACGGGGCATCCACCAGCCTGACCTCAGGCCTGCTGGGCCCGGGCTGAGGAGCCTTCCTGCTGGGGTCGGGTCTCAACGGCTCCTTCTNTAAGAGCAAATGGTCAGGCCCAGGCCCGGGCATGTAAGCTAGACCCAGGAGTCGACAGGCTGAGGCCTGGCGTCCCCCACGGGGCATCCACCAGCCTGACCTCAGGCCTGCTGGGCCCGGGCTGAGGAGCCTTCCTGCTGGGGTCGGGTCTCAACGGCTCCTTCTCAGAGGCCTCCCCCGCAGGGTCACTGCCTCGAGCCCTGTGCTCCCTCCTGTCCATGGTGGAGTAGCCGTCTGGACCAAGTGCCTCCATGGGGATCATGTCCCGGCCGCCTGGCTTCTCACCATCCAGTCTCTTTTCCACCAGCGGCAGCGTGCTGACGTCCAAGCCTCCCGAACTTGGGGCTGCCTTGGGGCCCCTGGCATTAGCAGCAGCTGACTGCGGCGGGGGAACACATACTAGACGGCCTGACTGGGTTGGGGCGCTTCCACAGGAGACCCGGCCTGGCAGAGTGAGAGGAAGGGGTGGGCGGGCCTAACCTGGAAGCCCGCCTTGCTCCAGTCGTCTAAAGAGACTCTTGAGAGTGAAAGAAGAGAATGAAAAAGCTGGCTTAAAACTCAACATTCAAGAAACTAAGATCATGGCATCTGGTCCCAACACTTCATGGCAAACAGATGGGGAAAAAGTAGAAACAACGGAAGATTTAATTTTCTTCTCCAAAGTCACTGTGGATGGTGAATGCAGCCATGACGGTGGTGGTGGTGGTTTAGTCACTAAGTCGTGTCCAACTCTTGCGACCCCATGGGCTACAGCTTCCCAATCTCCTCTGTCCGTGGGATCCTCTAGGCATGAATACTGAAGTGGGTTGCCATCTCCTCCTCCAGGGGATCTACCTGACCCACGAGTTGACCACGGATTTCCTGCACTGCAGGCAGATTCTTTTACCAACTGAGCTACGAGGGAAGCCCCAAATTAAAAGACACCATGAAATTAAAAGACGCTAATTCCTTGCAAGAAAAGCTATGACAAACCTAGATCACGTAATAAAAAGCAGAGACAACACATTGCCCAAACAGGTGTGTCTAGTCAAAGCTCTTATTTTCCCAGGGGTCATGTGTGGATGTGAGTGCTGGACCGTAAAGAAGGCTGAGTGATGAAAAATTTCTGCTTTTGAATTGTGGTGCTGGAGAAGACTCTTCAGAGTCCCCTGGACAGAAAGGAGATCAAACCAGTCATTCCTGAAGGGAATCAACCCTGAATATTCATGGGAATATCTGATGCTGAAGTTGAAGCTCCAAACTTTTGGCCACCTGATGGGAAGAGCTGACTCAGTGGTAAAGACCCTGATGTTGGGAAAGATGGAAGGGAAAAAGAAAAGGAGGCAGCAGAGGATGAGATGGTTGGATGGCATCACGGATTGGACGGACATGACTTTGAGCCAACTGAAGGAGATGGTGAAGCATAGGGAGCCTGGCGTGCTATGGATCATGGGGTCACAGTCAGAGATGACTGAGCAACTGAACAAAAACTACAACACAGAACTGCAAAACAACAAAAGTAAAATATATTGTAAACAATGGACAATAGTTAATAACACCATATTGATATTAGTTGCTCAGTTTTAACAGATGAACTGGTATCAGTTGAACCAATCCAAGATGTTAATAAGAGAAGATGCTAAGTGGAGGAAGAGACTGGCTCTATAGGAACTCTCTACACTATCTGCTCAATTTTCTGTAATCCTAAATCTGTTCTTTCAAAAAATGCAGACGCTCACAAGACAAGATGTTCACCACTCATTATGAAAGAAATGCAAACCAAAGCTACAATGATGCATCACTTCAAACTTGCCAGAAATGCTATCATAAAACAATCTAGAAACAGTAAGTGCTGAAGTGGCATGGAGAAAAGAGAACCCTCTTGCACTTTGAGGGGGAATGTAAATTGATATAGCCACCATGGAGAACAGTATGGAGAGTCCTTTAAAAACTAGAAATAAAACTACCCTATGACTCAGCAGTCCCACTACTGGGCATACACACTGAAGAAGCCATGCGTGAGAAGATTCACGGACCGCACTGTTTATTGCTGCACTATTTACAAGAGCTAGGGCACGGAACCAACCACCTCAACTTCCACTGACAGATGAATAGGTACAGAAGTTGTGGTAGATATATGCAAAGGACTATTACTCAACCATAAAAAGTAGCAAATTTAAGACAGTTGTAGTGAGGTGGATGCACCTAGGGTCTGTTACATGGAGTGAAGTAAGCCAGAAAAAGAACAAAAAGTATTGCGTATTAACGCATTTATATGGAATATAGAAAATGGCACTGATGAATCTATTTGCAGGGTAGGAACAGAGACACATGTAGAAAAAAGACGTGGAAACAGCAAGGGATGAAGAGAGAGGGACAAACTGAGAGTGGCTATGATGTATATGCACTGCCATGTGTACCAGAGAGAGCTAGAGGGGAGATGCTCTGGAACAGAGGGACCTCAGACTGCTGTCTGTGACAACCTAGAGGACTGAGATGGGGTGGTGTGAGGGATGCTCATGGAGGGGGATATATGTATACTTATAGATGCTTCCTACTGTTGTACAACAGAAACTAACACACTATAAAGCAATTATCCTCCAATTAAAATTTTTCATAAAAGCTCTACTGATTTAAAATGTAGAAACAATCTGGACAAGGACACATAGCCAGTACACAGTTATATACAACAATGCCAAATGAATAAGAACAATGAAAAGCAAAAGATAACGTAAGAATTTATCCTCGAATTAAAAATCTTGGGAAACATGCACAGAATATATTCAAACAGATAAAGAACTTCAGCTATCTGGTATAAATTAGATCACCATAGCAAAATCAAGAGTCTGGCCTGGAAGAATCAACAATTACTTAGGTCACGTGATAGAAAATACACCATAAATAAAAGCAACCATACAAAAAACATACCTACAAAGAAACCTCAGAACAATGTATANTCATGGGGTCGCAAAGAGTCGGACACGACTGAGTGACTGAACTGAACTGAATGTTCATTGTACTATTCACAACAGTTAAGATGTGGAAGCAACCTAGGGTCCATCAACAGATGAACAGATTTAAAAGATGGATACTACTCAGCCATAAAAAAGAATGAAATAATGCTATCTGCAGCAACATGGATGGACCTAGAGATTATCACACAGTGAAGTAAGCCAAAGACAAATACATGCTATCACTTATATGTGGAATCAAAAAAATCATACAAATGAACTTATGAAACAGTAATAGAGTCACAGACATAGAAGACAAACTCAACGTTACCAAAGGGGAGGGGCAGGAATAAATGAAGAGTTTGGGATTAACAGCTACACACTAATTATTATAAAATGATAATAACCAGCAAGGATCCACTGTACAGAAGAGGGAACTATACTCAACAGTTTGTAATAACCTATAAGGGAAAAGAATCTGATGAAACTAATCACTTAGTTGTGCATCTGAAACACATAAATCAACTAAACTTCAATTTTACAAAAAAGAAATGACAGTAGAAAAGATAAGCACCGGAAAAAGGATTTCTGTTCAAGACATCCAGTCTGTAGTCCTTTGCTATGGCAGCTTGAGCAAAGTAACAGGCCATCCCTTGAATCTGGGCTGGCTGTACAACCAGCTTCGGTTTCGAGAGAAAAGGGCTTTGTCTAGAGACCCTGCCAAGCAGCCCTGTGAATGAGCTGGAAATCAGCCTTTTGAGGGTGACAGACTGTCAGGGGAGAGACGAGCTGTCCCAGCTGAGACCACCTCGGTGACTGCAGACACACGACTGAACCTGCCAAGGAAAGAACCACCCAGCTGAACCCAGCATGAACTGATGCCCACACCATCACAGCTAAGGAAGCGGTTTGAAGCCCCTCACTTTGGGGGACTTTTGTGGTACAGTGAAAGCAAAGTGATGCAGTCAGGCCAAATTCATTCATTTTCCCTCCCCGAGGGAAAGGGGAGTCACTTTTTCATTTATTTTTGTTCTTCCTCAGCACTCTTTTCATCCACCCTCAGTGCCTTGAGCAACAGAGGTCCAGGCAGGGGTGGAAGGAGGGTTGAAGGCCCTCCAGGCCCTGGAAGGACACCATTCAGGGACCACCAGCTTCAACAAGGTACCCAAGGCCTGGACCTACCTGAGGAGCTTGGGCACCGTGAACCTGAAGACATCACTGACGATGAGGCTGAAGGTCCCCAGGAGGAAGGTGGAGCGGCCCACCTGCCAGATGGCCCTCAGCAGCGGTCCCCTCTCCCCCCGCTGTTTCGGCAAGAGGGTCTCTATCTCTGGGGCCTCCTTGTTATGGCTTCCTTTCCTTTTAAATGCTGTCGCCTTGGTGTGCCTTAGGGGAGAGAAGACATCAGCTCTGGGCCCTTTTAATAGACTGAAAGTTTATGTCCCCACTCCCAGCTCCCACCACCCAAATTCATGTTGAATCTAATTCCCAGTGTGATGGTATTAGGAGGTGAGACCTCTGGGAGGTGATTAGGTCATATGGGTGCAGCCCTCATGAATGGGATTAGTGACTTTAAGAAAAAGACCCCAGAGAGCGGGTGTTACCCCATTTCACAGATGAGGAAACTGAGGCTCAGAAGGTAAAGCTAGGGAAAGATGCACGGTTGAGAAATGAAAGGGCTGGGATTTAATCCCAACCCTCAGAGCACTTTCTGATCCTTTAGGCAGACCACCTCAGCCAGCCCTGAGGTGGATCAGAACTGGTTGAGGACCAGTTTAGAATCACTGCTGAGGTCTGGGCCTGGCACCCCTGGTCTGAGTGAAACCAGATGGAAGCTCTGGCAGCTGTGACGTCTAAGATCCCAGGCCCTGGGAAAGGTTTGGGGGAAGAAGCGACAGGAGGAGCGGGGAGGCCCAAGGGCCCTTCCAGAGGCAGGCTTTGGCCATAGGGAGAGCCTGGCAGCCATGCGGTTGCTGTGTGGCCTTGGGCAGGCTGCTCCCCTCTCTGTGCCCCTGTGTCCTCATGCAAAGATGGAGCTGGCCGCACTCTGGGTCCCTTCCAGCTCGGACAGCCGATGAGGGTATCAGAACTTCAGTGGTGCTGAGAGCTGGGACCCAGGGCCAGGCACTGGGATCAGTCCTTCACGCACATAAGCTCATCAACTCCTCTCGACCTCCCTGCCCCCTGGGTGTCACAGGGTCCCCATTTGACCTCAGAGGAGACTGAGGCTCTGAGAGGTAGTGACAGGTGCCTGAGGTCACACATGGATTTGAGCCTAGAATTTTTTTGAAGATTTTTTTTTTTATGTAGATAATTTTTGAAGGCTTTTTGAATTTGTTACAACATTGCTTCTGTTTCACGTTTTGTTTTTTTCACTGTGAGGCACCTGGGATGTTAGCTCCCTGGGCAGGGATTGAACCTGCATCCTCTACATTGGGAGGTGGAAGCCTTAACCACTGGACCACCAGGGAAGTCCTGAACCCAGACCTTGACTCACAACTCACACAGAACCCCCTCTCTCACCCAAAAATTAAAAAGAAAAAAACCCTTGATGAGTGTAGGTACCCAAGCCCTCACGAACAAAGTCAAGGTCTTGCCCCTCCTCGCTTGGCCTGGCTTATGGTGGCATCTCTGATGAGCTGTGGCTTGGTCTCCATCATGAGCTGGGCACGGCCTGCCACTGGCATTTGGGTCTTGAAGGCCAAAAGGATATTACCTTCTTATAAAGGCCATCCCTGCCCACCCCTGCCCACCGGACGGAATCATTTCATTCATCACCCTCAGAGGCATGCTGTCTCCAACTCCTTTTCTCATCTGTCTTGTTAGGACTCCAAGTGGGTAGACTATTTTTTTTTCCTGCATAAAATCCTTCAATGGAAATGTCTCCATTTCTAGACACCGTCTTGCGTAGCCTGGCCCCCGCCCACTTCCCCACTTCCTCCTGGTCCTCTTTCTTGGGCTGGTTTTCTTTCCGCTCCTTGACACATCCACAGCTCACCTTTCTCAGGCCTTGGCACAAACTGCCCTGGATCTGGAATGTCTCTGCCCAAGGCTTGACTTCCATTTCAGCATCAGCTCCTCAAAGACACTTTCCCTGCTGGCTCCAACTGCAGTAGCTCTGTTCCCCCATCCCAGACCCTTATTTTTGTCCCAGTATTGACTTCAAGTTGCAAGTATCTGTCTTCTCCACCAAAAAATCAGCGTTCTGGAACAAGAGGCCTCAGCTGTCTTGTGTATGGTTGTATCCCCGTCATCCAATCAGGGTTTGGCTGCCAGGCCCTCAGTCAAGGACCCACGGCCTGGGAATGGACTGACTTCTCCAGATTTCCTCCTGACACTTAACTTAACCCCCTGGTTGCTTTTACTAGAATGTCGTGCAACTAGTTTCCTGGCCTGGTTTTAATAGAGCTGAGTTTCCAGTTGTCCTGCAGAGCAAATGGCCCAGCCCTCCTCCACGTGAGTGAGTTTAAGGATCAGTGTCGTGCCTGGGCCTCTTTCTTCAGAGAGACGACTTGAGACATCCCCGTTCCCTGGCCCCTCAACGCCAGCCTTTATACTCCCAGAGCCCAGCTAACAGGGTGAATACCCCTCCACCACAAGCTGGGCCTCCTGTCCCCTCTTCCCCTCTCAAGAATCTTCTGAGCATCTCCTCTGGATGAAAAGTGTGAAAGTGTGAGTCATGTGCAACTCCATGGACTGTGGCTCACCAGGCTCCTCTGTCCATGGAATTCTCCAGGCAAGAATACTGGGGTGGGTAGCCATTCCCTTCTCCAGGGGATCTTCCCTATCCAGGGATCGAACCCAGGTCTCCTGCATAGCAGGCAGATTCTTTACTCTCTGAGCCACCAGGGAAGCCCCCCTCAGGATGAAGGGGAAGGACAAATCTCAACTAGCAGTCCTAGGACAACTTGGTATTTTTAGCACAAAAGGCTACAAGGAGCCAGTCATTACCACCCTGCTTGCAAAGAAATGAAGAAATATTAGTTTACTACCTGTCTTGAAGCCTACCCCTACCCCCAGCCTCTGAGGCCAGCAGTATTTCTATTTCGGCCATTTTTCTAACCCTGCACTCACATCTCTACCCTGGTCATCCCTGTAGCCCCAAGATGTTGCCTCTCCTTGGCCCCGCCACCCAGGGATCAAACCTGGGTCTCCTGCACTGCGGGCAGATTCTTTACTGTGTGAGCCACCAGGGAAACCACCAGACTTGTTGGCTGGTCTTTGGTGTCTGGTCCCAAAGCAATTTAGTGCCAGATCCAAAAATGACCACAGAGCAAGGGAGGGGGTGTGAGGTCCGGGTGTAGCTGGGGATGTAAAAGGGAGTGGCAGAGACGGGCAAACTGAAGCGCACATGCCCTGTTCCACAGGGCAACCACTTCCCAGATCCATCCTGCTGTCATGAGGGATGCGACCTGACACTGCCATTGTACTTTAAGAGACACCCAAATTCCATATTTTTGTGACATCTCCAACAGCTTAAATGTTGGCGACTTACCCACCAAAACAAAACAAAGCACAAACCTCAAACAACAGCAAGACCCATGCTGGCCAAACACACCTGTGACCCCAACTTGGCCAGCAGACGAATCGGTCTGTGACCTCTTAAGATGACGTCCTCACCCTTCCCGCAAAGGTTGCAACATATTTTAGAAACAAAACCAAAGTTCTCTCCTGTGCATAAGCAGTGAGCTCAGAAAATGCCTGAGCCAGATCTCTGTATAACCCTGCCACTCTGCTTTCTTAGTTGTTCACAGATTCTCAAACCGTTCTGGAGAATGCTTCTGCTGCAGCTCTAACACTGGGTGACCGTCATTCTTATGTTGGCAGTGGCGAGCAGAGCTGGGAGAGGGTGGACAAGACCTCCAGGGCCCTTTGGGATGAACTCAAAANACCCTGCCACTCTGCTTTCTTAGTTAGTTGTTCACAGATTCTCAAACCGTTCTGGAGAATGCTTCTGCTGCAGCTCTAACACTGGGTGACCGTCATTCTTATGCTGGCAGTGGCGAGCAGAGCTGGGAGAGGGTGGACAAGACCTCCAGGGCCCTTTGGGATGAACTCAAAACTCATTTAAGAGTGGAGGGGCAGTACAGCAAGATATGCCTGAGGTGAGAGAGAACTACTGTTTCGATTTGTCATATTATTTATCCCTTTTGGAAAACATACACTCTTCCTTCAGGGAGCAGCCCCTCCCCTCCCTGAGTGGCTCTGATGCCAATCATGTGGCCTGCTCTCCAGCCATGGGATTGGCCCCTGAGAAGCACATGACTCAGCCAGAGCCAATCAGAGTCCTTCCTTGAGATTTTTTTTTTTTTTTTTAGGTGGATGGTGGGGAAGGGGGTGTTGAGTTGGCCTAGGATGGGACAGGCCTTATGGAGAGCCCAGTGTCGGGACAACAGCTGAGCTTAGAGATGGAGGGCAAGAACTGAACATCACGCAAGTTCTGAATCCAGCTACACCTGAGGCCAGACCTGCTGTCTCAGCTATATGAGCCACCAGACTCTGTCTCTCTGGCCCCTTCTAATGTGTGGATTTAGCCATCGATAACAAGAAGCACGAAGTCCTAGAGTACGCAAGGGAACCTTGGCTGCCCTGCCACAGAGCTACTTTTGCCTGTGCCCTGAAATCAAGCTCCAGTGAGGTCAAGCGACTTGTCCAAGGTCATCAACCACTCGACGGCAGGGCTACATTTAACTCAGGCTTAATTATACCTATTTGAGAACTTATTTCTCAGGGACTCAGCCCAGAGTAGGGGAGGGGGTGTTTGTGGGACCAAGAGCTTTGCTGACCAGCTTCGGGCTAAGCGTCCACTTTCCACACACTCACCGCTGGGTGGCGCTGCGGTTCCTTGTCCATTCCTTTTCAAGCCGGGAAACCAGTTCTTCAGAGGAGTTTTCGCTCCCAAGTGACCAGAGGTCTTTTGGCCCCAGTGGCCTCCGGTAGCCCTTCCAGACCAACCTATAAAAGAGGGTCATCACAGCCAGCCCTTCCCACGTCCACCTCTGCAGTGTCCTGGTTTGGTAGATGTGTGATCCCTGTTGTTTACCTCTCTGCACCTCTGCTGGCCCCTGGGTACAAGGAAAGCAATTTGTCTAACAGTGGTAGGCGCTTCCCAGTCTGCAAAGATTAGCTCATTTAATTCTCACATGAGCCTATATGATAGATTACTATTGACCCATTTTACAGATGAGGAAGAAAACAGAGGCTCAGAGAGATTAAGAGACTTAACCAAGGAGTAACCTGTAACAGGGGAAATAAGCCTCCCTAGGAGTCAGAAGTCCAGAGTTGAAAACTATTACAGTGGAGGAAAATTGAACCTCTCCCCACTCTCCTCCTGGTTCACTGCTCCAGCCACCTGGCCTCAGGACCTTTGCACATGCACGTCCCTCTGTTTAAAACTCTTTCCCTGCCCCTTCTGACTTGTCCTTCATCTCTGGCCTGGACATGATTTCCTTAAAAGCCCACTTGATGGCCGCCACACGTGAGTCCAGGTAGATTGCCCCATTGCAAGATCCCTGAGGTGTTTCTTTCTAATGCTTGCTGCGATGATCATTGTTTATTTATTTATTTTTTTTGGTCTGATTATTTATTTAGTCTTTCTCCTCCATTAGCGATAAGTTTCATGGAGGCAAAGATTCTCCCTCTTCTATGATCACCTCCTAGCTCGGCATGTGTGTGCATGGGTACTAAGTCGCTTCAGTTGTGTTAGACTCTTTTGCGACCCCTGGACTGTAGCCTGCCAGGCTTGTCCATGGGATTTTCCAGGCAAGAATGCTGGATTGGGTTGCCAGGGAATCTTCCTGACCCAGGGATCAAACCTGTGTCTCTTATGTCGCCTGCATTGGCAGGCAGGTTCTTTACCACTAGTGGGCTCCAGGCACAAGATTTGTCAAATAAAATCACCACTTTTCAGTGCTGCGACCCTGGGCAAGTCACCTCCTAGCAATGGACCTCAATTTTCTCACCTTAAAATGAGAATGTTTTCTTGCACTTGGGACTGCTATATGAGATGACTGTAGTTGGTGCACTGTTGAAGGAGGTCATCGAGAGGACGTGGCCACTGGTGGACCTATGACCTGGACCTGGGCAATCTGAGGCTCCTCCCTCCCCTGTCCTTGGAACGCATGTTCTGCCCACTGTTCCCACGTTTGGAGCTACTTTGAGAGTAAGTGTTAGACTATCTGGGTGGTGTACGTGTCTAAACCCCTTTAAGTCTGGTCTGTAAACTCTAGGGAGTCCAGTGAGATATACTCAGCTTGCAGGGCCCAAGACAAGCCTCTGTTTAAGATCCCTGGCTTGTTGTTAACCCTGCCTCCTTCCAGCCTAGAGTGGCTGCCTCTTCTGTCTCTCCTTGCCCTTGGTTAACTGAGGCCAGTTTTCAAATCAACACGCACACACCATAAGTTAACTTTCCTGGTGGTTAGGAATTTAGGAATCCACCTTCCAGTGCAGAAGATAAGAGTTTGAAGCCTGGTCAGGGGACTAAGATCCCATATACCTTGGGGCAAATAAGCCTGTAGGCCATAGAGAAAAGAAATTAACTACTGCAGACTTCCACAGCAGGAGTGGTTTTCTTTTTTCCTTTTAGGTCTCTCATCTTTCTTGTGACACCAGGAGGCCTTGTTTGGAGCTGGTCTTGAGCTCTTTTTTGAGACCTTTCAAGTTCCCTTTTCTAATACAGAGTAAACTCAGGCAAGCAACAGTTTGAATCCAGATATTATTCATAATATTTGTTTTTCACTGAAACTACTTTTAGCATTCTACATGGCAAGGAATTCTAGATTTTTGTGATCTTAGTAGTGATAGAAAATTTCCCTTATAAAAGGTTACTAAAGTTGAGAAAGGAGACAGAAATGGCAACCCACTCCAGTATTCTTGCCTGGAGAATCCCATGGACAGAGGAGCCTGGTGGGCTACAGTCCATGGGGTCACAAAGAGTCAGACACAACTGAGTGACTAAGCACACACACACAAAGTAGAGAAAGCAAATTAATCTAAAGAAAAAACATTAAATTGAGTATAAATGATACCCAAATAAGGCAAAAAGCTTGAGGAATGGCCCATAAATGCCTGCACTTGGTAAACAGAGGGCTAGATTCTCTTCAGAGATTTTAGCAAACTTCCAGAGTCTTTTCACCAATTCCATACCCTCCACCAATTCCATACCCTCCACCAATTCCACACCCTCGGAGTAGTCTTCATTGTTGTTGTTGAGTCGCTTAGTCACGTCCAACTCTTTGTGACTGTAGCCCTCTAGGCTTCTCTTGTCCGTGGGATTCTCCAGGCAAGAATACTAGAGTGGGTTGCCATTCCCTTCTCCAGGGGATCCTCCCAACAGAGGGATCGGACCTGTCTCCTGCACTGCAGGGAGATTCTTTACCATCTAAGCCACCTGGAAAGCCCCCATAGTCGTCTATCCTTCATTTATTTAACAACCACTTTATATAAAACTTTTTATGGGCCAGATTCTGTTCTGGGTGCTTCAGAAACCTCATTTCATTTAATCCTCAAAACCCTGTGAGGTAGACGTTATTATGATCCTCATTTGACAAGTGCAGAGACTGAAGCACAGACAGGTTAAGTAGCTTGCCCAAGGTCACACAGCCAGGAAGTGGTGGAGACAGAATTCAAGTATCATCTGATGGCAGTGTGGTCAAGAGAGGGTCCAGGAGGTAGGTACGTCCTCCATGCCTGGTGTGCTGAGCCTGGAGAAACGTCTTCTCCACCAGCCTGGGAGCCTCTAGTGAGTAAAAATTTGGTCTTCTGCCTCCTCACCCTTGGGGCTTAGCAGATAGTCGGTGCTTATTAAACACCTACTACGTTGGTGGGAGGACTAGATAGAGATATGATTTTATTGAGTGCCTTCTATATACAAGCACTAAGCACTTTACATTTAATTAAGGTAGAGTTGTTCCCATTTTACAGAGGGGAAAACTGAGACTAAATGCTTGTGATGAGGCCAGCTAAGAGACAGAGCCAGGACTGCAATCTCACTCCAGTGAGTGAATGGCAATGGGATATGGATGGTGGACACACTAAAATCCCAGCACCGAGGCTGGGATGGAGAAAGCCTGGCTGACTCTGGTAGGCTTGGGGAAATCTCCCTGGGAAAGAGCTGTGGTGACAAATAAGAGCGGCACATGGAGGTGGGTGGGGGCACCCCCCTCCCCGCCCCTTCCCTGCTTCTTTACTTACCCGGAAACCCACCAGAACATGGCCTTTGAGGGGAAGGAGGCCCCAGCCTTAGGACATGGATTCTGCAAAGACAAAAGATTTAGAAGTGGGAGGACTTGGTCTCATAATCTATGGCCAGTATGTGGCAAGCAGAACTAAGGGCAGGAAGGCAGAATGAACTGACAATAAGCTTAATACTGATAACCAGACTGAGATGTCCTGTATACTTAACCACTGCTGCTGCTGCTGCTGCTGCTAAGTCGCTTCAGTCGTGTCCGACTCTGTGTGACCCCACAGACAGCAGCCCACCAGGCTCCACCATCCCTGGGATTCTTCAGGCAAGAACACTGGAGTGGGTTGCCATCTCCTTCTCCAGTGCATGCATGCATGCTAAGTTGCTTCAGTCGTGTCTGACTCTGTGCGATCTCCTGGACAGCAGCCCACCAGGCTCCTCTGTCCACGGGATTCTCTAGGCAAGAATACTGGAGTGGGTTTCCATGTCCTTCTCCAATACTTAACCACAATAGATACTAAAGGGCTTGGTGCTTCCTAGCAGGCAAGGCAAAAAGGGATTTGGTCACAGGACTGAAACTGCCTCAGTTCAGTTTAGTTGCTCAGTCATGTCCGACTCTTTGCAACCCCATTAACACCAGACCTCCCTGTCCATCACCAACTCCTGGAGTCCACCCAAACCCATGTCCATTGGATCAGTGATGCCATCCAACCATCTCATCTTCTGTCATCCCCTTCTCCTTTTGCCCTCAATCTTTCCNAAGGCAAACTCCAGATCTCCACAGTGCAGGCCCGAGATCTCTTAAAACCCACTCTCAGCAGAACGCAGAGTGACTCAAACCCCCAGGAACCCAGACCTTCTGAAACTCAGATTTCCTGAAGCCGATATTCCAGAACCTAGAGACCGCAAGTCTTAACCCCTACAGCACTGAGTTACCCCCAAATTCTAATCAACCATTCCTCCTACCCTCTGGGAAACTTTAAAAGAGCATGAAGTCTCATCCTAGAGAGCATGACCCAGTTACTGTCTCTTGGCATCTCTGGGGCTGGGAAACTATTTTTAGTCTCCTTGGTTCCCCCATTGGGACCCCTTTCCTCCCAAAATGAAGAGTTGTCAGCGCCCTGATCGCTGGGTAGTTATTGGAATTACACAAGAGATTTCTGCAGAAGTCTTTTTATTAAGTTGCAAAGCTCTCTACAGTCAGATGGTTATTAGCTCAGTGGAATTGTGACCCAGAAAACTTTTGTGAAGAGGAAGGGAGATAGATGGAGGTGGGCATAGAAAATCACTTGCAGGACAGATAGGAAGGGACCCCAGGAAGGGCTGGCCTCTATTTTAGGAGGGTAGTTACTGATAATGAGTCAAAAGAAGGGAATTAGAAAAGAAAGATACTGGGAGATGCCAAAGAGAAGGGACTGGGGACCAAGACCACAAAGGCATTCTGCCTGAGTAGCTAGAGGGCTATGGTGAAGAGCTGAACCAGCATGTTCCTACAAAGCAGGTTCCTGAGAATTTGGGGGAGGGATCAGAAGTAGATTCTACAGCTGTTTGACTTAGCCTTGCTCCAAGTCCCAATTTTTGTTCCTGTAACATGGTACAGATACTTAAGAAGGCAAACTCCAGATCCCCACAGTGCAGGCCCGAGATCTCTTAAAACCCACTCTCAGCAGAACGCAGACCCCAGATCTTCAACCCCCCAGGAATCCAGACCTTCTGAAACTCAGATTTCCTGAAACCGATATTCCAGAACCTAGAGACCACAAGTCTTAACCCCTANCCACAGTGCAGGCCCGAGATCTCTTAAAACCCACTCTCAGCAGAACGCAGACCCCAGATCTTCAACCCCCCAGGAATCCAGACCTTCTGAAACTCAGATTTCCTGAAACCGATATTCCAGAACCTAGAGACCACAAGTCTTAACCCCTACAACACTGAGTTACCCCCAAATTCTAATCGACCATTCCTCCTACCCTCTGGGAAGCTTTAAAAGAGCATGAAGTCTCATCCCAGAGATCATGACCAAGTTACTGTCTCTTGGCATCTCTGGGGCTGGGAAACAATTTTTAGTCTCCCTGCCCCCATCGGGACCCCTTTCCTTCTATAATGAAGAGTTGTCAGTGCCCTGATCGCTGGGTAGTTATTGGAATTATACAAGAGTGGGAGAGGGGCCGCAGAGCTCAGCATCGTGTATTTCCTAAAGAAGTTACTCATCACCTTCAAGACCCCTATATCTGAAGCTTTTCCATCATTTTTGGTCTTAAGAAGTCAGGCATGGGACTTCCTTGAAGGTCCAGTGGTTAAGAGTTCAGTTTTCAATGCAAGGGGTTGTGGGTTCAATCCCTGGTCAGGAAACTAAGATCCCACAAACCCAGTGGGACATAAATAACCAGAACATAAATAACAGAAGCAATATTGTAGCAAATTCAATAAAGACTTTTAAAATGGTCCACATAAAAAGAAAAAAGAATCTAAAAAGAAGTCAAGCGTTTAATGAGTCTACCCACTGGCAGTGGCAAGGCTTCTAGGATCTCTGGGTGCCCATGCCACCTTCTGGGCTGTGGGCACAGGGCATTCCAGAAGCTGTGTTGAACAGCTTTGCAACTTGTAGCTTCCCGGGGCTTCAGGAGAAACGTGTAGAGCGCTAGGGACACTTCCACCCCGAACACTTAATAGTGACTGGGAGAGAGGAGGGCAGGTTCTGTGACCTAGTGTGAAGTGTGTTCCCTGAGCCCTAGGGCTGCCTGTCCAGATGGCCTGAGAAATTCATTCTTTCTTCATTTCTGATTATGAAATCTAGTGTTTCATACACATAATGTATCTTGTCATTCTGTGTCCTGACCTGTGCTTTACAGAATAAATGTAAATAAGATATTTTACAATCATTTCTGGGTTGTGTTTTCTGTGTCCCAGTAAAACTGCCTTCAGTCGTCTCCATCCTTCTTCCCTTCGGGGTATTTTCCCATCATATTCATTCAGTTAGGAGCTGTTGAGTGAGCCCCAGCATGTTCTGAAGCCTTGCCCCTGGCGGGTACAACAGTTCAGTGAACAGAGCAGACAAAGTACCTAAAAAAGAAAGACTGTATTGGTTGCTAATTCTTTAACAGTTAAGTTTCACATTAAAAACTGCATTCCTGATTTCCCTGGAAAGCCAGCTGATCTTCGGGCTGCAAAACTTGGCTTGGGTTAGGAAGCAGTCCTTTCCCCTTTTAGATGAATGCCCATTGATGGGACTTCCCTGGCCCCTTCTGGACAGATGGATCGTCAGTCCCTGCTTTAAGTGCATGCATCTGAATTTCTTTCTGGCCTGTGAATAAGGTCGGGTATTTATGGAGTGTTTACACTACGTAAGACACTGGCCCAGGCACCATGAAGTGTCAGCCGTGGTCACTGCCCATGGGAGCCTGCAGTCTGTACATAATTGCAGTGTTCCTTTCCCAAGCACACACATTGTGAATTTGCTGCTTTCTACATTGTCTTAGCTGGTATGACTGGGTTCTATTGTTTTTGTGTTATAGTCACAGGTTATTAACATTGGAAGTTTTTAGATGGATGTTACTCCAATATTAATATTTTGGGGTTCATTATACAGATCAATGGCCCTCACCTTAGACCTTCTGTTTTAGAAACAGAAGTGGAGTTCAGGAATTGCATTTTTTTTTAAGGTACTTAAAAAAAAAAAAGAAGTATAGTTGACTTACAGTGTTGTGTTTAGTCCCTGGTGTTCAGCAAAGTGATTCCGTTATACGTGTATATACATTCTTTTTCATAGTCTTTTTCATTGAAGTTTATTGCAGGATATTGAATATAGTTCCTTGTGCTATTCAACTGTACCTGGTTGTTTATCCATCCTGTATGTATGGTAGCTTGCTTCTGGTAGTCCTGAATTTCCAATCCAACCCTCCCCAGGAATTGCATTTTAACAACCCCCTTTCTAATAGCAAAATTGGTTTTAGACCCCAAAACAACATAGAGACAGACAAAAATAAACTGAAACTGAAAAGCATTGAAAAGTACAACTTTTTAGACTAGTTTCTAATCTGAAGAATAGCAATTCACATTATTTGGGATGCTTTGTCTTATTTCCCGCTGTCTGTAATGCCCACTGTTAACAGCTTCCTAAAGCAGGTCCTCAGCAAATGCATTTTGACTGAATGCATTCAGGTTCATTGTATGTAGCAAATTCTCAATGGTGATATCATGACTTCTCTTTCCTTTCTAGATAAAGTTGTACACCAAACATGGGACTTTGAAATACCAGACAGACTGTGCCCCTAACAATGGTTACTTTATGATCCCCTTGTATGATAAGGTAAGAAGAGAGAGCACTTTACTGGTTTTTGATGGGAAGTTGTTAGTGTGGCCCACAGGGCTGCGCTAACTGGAAGAGTGGCTTTCCCAAGTGAGCAAATACACCTCTGTTTTTTAAGTTACAAGCGGAATATGGCAATTCTGGCCAAACTATGAGGGTGACGGCTTATGTACTGGCTTGATGGAATAGCAGGGATTCTCAATGTCTTCAGGGATACTTGGCAATGTCTAGAGACATTTTGGCTTTTACAACCATGAGAGAGGGAGAGTGGTCCATTATCTCCTGCTTGGAGGCCAAGAATGGAGCTAAATAGGCTGCCATGCTGTGCAGGTCAGGGAAAATGTCAGTGGTTCCAAGTTCTGAGAAACCCTGACTTAATAGAACTTCCTATTAATACTTACAAGCGGGTTAAAACATTGTTAAAAAGTATTACACAGGGCTTCCCTGCCACTGGAGGGGATACAAGTTTGATCCTTCTTCCTGAAAGATCCCACGTGCCGCGAGGCAGCTAAGCTCGTGCACCGCGACCACTGAGCCAATGGTCCACAATGGGAGAGGTCACCAGAGTGAAAACACTGGACACCTTGGAGAGTAGACCTTGCTTGCTGCAACTAGAGAAAGCCCATGCACAGCAGTGAAGACCCAGCACAGCCAGTAAACAGACAAGCAAATAATTTTTTAAAAGTATTATACAAGTAGTGTATGAATTCATGAGTATTGTGGGGGGGAAAAAATCAAAGTTTTTAGAAGTATATGAAGTAAATTTTGTCCTTTATCCCCCAAGTCCCCCCTCCCTCTGTAGTGATGACTTCTGATAAAAGTTTCAGTGTGTATCCTAGCAGATGGCTTTCTCAGTATTTAGAGTTGTACGGATATCCAAGAATATACATGCATGTATGCATACGCAGACATGCAAACGCATGTGCTCAGAGATGGGCAGCCGCATGCCTGTATTCCTACTCCCCATTCTCCCCACATTTCAGCTTTTTATGTGAAAATGTAGGTAAACACAAGAAGTTACAAAAGTTATTACTAACAACACAGAGATAAATATTCTTGAACTTATATCTATACCTAAGATTGTTTTCTAGAGGTGGACTAGTTGATATTGAAATCTGTTTTTTGTTTTTTTAAAGCATTCTCAAGGAACCCTTTACTCAAGGGTGTATGAATAAAAATCTCGTTTTAAGAATTGGCTTTAGTTTCTAAAGATCTGGCTGACCCTGGCAGACTTAAAGTTAAGGGTTAACATATGAAGGGTTAACATGAGACAGTAGAATGTTTGGTATTGAAAGACCATGAGTGGCTGAATATAGTGTCTCCAACTCTTTGCTGGATTAAGTAGGAGTTTCTGGGGTTGAACTTGCCACACTGGTAGGGAGTCAAAAGTCCACTCCCATTTATGAGTGCAAAGTTTACACTTGGAATTCCATTCCAGGTGTGAAAATTCTACTTTACATGATTGTAAAAGTTGAAGGATCATCAGTTCTTAGTCTTCTGCATTGATTTTTTTCTTCCCCTCATAGGGAGATTTCATTCTGAAGATTGAGCCTCCTCTAGGGTGGAGTTTTGGTAAGTTAACAAATAACCAGGTATACTTTGTAAAGGATTAGGCTGTATGCTGAATATTAAATTGATGGAGTGCAGAAATTGTTAAAATATGAAGGATTCATTTCTAGTGTGCAAGAACGTTTTTAACTGCTCCATCCCTGTTACTTTAGAGTAGATTGGATTTACTTCGGAGAAGGCAATGGCACCCCACTCCAGTACTCTTGCCTGGAAAATCCCATGGACGGAGGAGCCTGGTGGGCTGCAGTCCATGGGGTCGCTAGGAGTCGGACACGACTGAGCGACTTCACTTTTACTTTTTACTTTCATGCACTGGAGAAGGAAATGGCAACCCACTCCAGTGTTCTTGCTTGGAGAATCCCAGGGACGGGGGAGCCTGGTGGGCTGCCGTCTCTGGGGTCGCACAGAGTCGGACATGACTGAGGTGACTTAGCAGCAGTGGATTTACTTTAGACCTATCCTAAGGTTTTCTTTCTTGTTTCTTGAAATAGGCATCTTTTCTTGTACATGATAGGAAATTCCGTTTTTGCAGCTTCATTCATTAAGTGCCAGAAGAATTTACTGACTGTAGGGATCAGGAGTGGGGACTTGATTTCTGGCCTGGGATGGCTTCTTTCTTAACCCCTTCAGTGTTTTTTTAATAAAATTTTTTTAGTGAATTAATGGTAATATTAAACATTGTGAAATTTGACATAAAAATTCAGATCTACTTAAGAAATCAGAAGATCTGGCAACCTTGAGGCCTTACCAGGTCTGTGACAACTTTGGATGAGTTATTTCCGCTGGGTCAGCATCCATCAGGCTCCCAGATGACTCATTGGTAAAGCCTCCACCTGCCAATGCAGGAGACACAAGAGACACAGGTTCGATCCCTGGGTCAGGAAGATCCCTTGGAGGAGGAAATGGCAATCCACTCTGGTATTCTTGCCTGGGGAATCCCATGGATTGAGGAGCCTGGTGGGCTACAGTCCATGGGGTCGCAAAGAGTTGGACAACTCTTAAAATGCGTGCATACATGCTCAGTTGTGTCCGACTCTTAAAAGCAGTCTCTGCACACAGAAAAGCTGCAGACTTCCCTGAGGTGAGTGTCTTTTAGCACGGTTGGAGGAGCGAAAGTGGGGTTGATCAGAAAAAAGGGTTCTACTGTGATGTGGCTGATATTTTTGGAGAGCAGAGCCTGGGTATTTCGGTAGAGGTGGGTGTGTGATCCCAGTTCTGTAGCTTGAGGGGAGAAAGGGGGCCCAGTTGTTCCTACCAGGCCTGCCTGTGAGTTAGGGGAGGAGGACTTGAGTCCCTGTGGTCACAGAGGCAGCGACATGCATCTGGGAGACAAAGTTCTTTCTCAGGTCACAGCCGGGGCTGCCTAACTGCTGGGCTCCAGAGACTGGAGGGGAGTCAGAGTCAAGCCCTGGCCTGAGAGGTCACAGATTGGAGGCCTGCAGGAGTGTTTTGTTTGAATCCACTCCCTTCTTGGCAGTTCTTTTTCTTTTGATAAGCTTGTTAATTGAATCATAGCATGCGTGTGTGCATGGATGCTAAATCACTTCGGCCACGTCCGACTCTGTGCGACCCTATGGGCTGTAGCCCACCAGGCTCCTCTCCATGGGATTCTCCACCCAAGAATACTGGAGTGGATTGCCATGCTCTCCTCTAGGGGATCTTTGCAACCCAGGGATAGAACCTGATTCTCTTGGTTTCAGAAATTCTCGTCACAGAGGTGTCAGGCAGTGAAGTTTAACAAAATGAACACAGGTAAACACCACCTAGATGGGGAGACAGAACCTGACCAACTCCCAGAAGTGCTCCACCCCAGGCGCTTACGAGCTGCCCTGCCCGACCTAAGATGATAGATTATTTTACCTGTTTTGATTAAATGGAATCATCCAAGGTACAGTTTTGTGCCTGGTTTCTTTCTCGGTGTTGTTCACAGAGTTCATCCTCACTGTGTTACTATGTTAATTCATTCGATTCCTGTGTGACAGAAAGTGATTTATTTACCCCTACTGCTGTTGGTGGGCAGCTGGATTGCGTCCCGGTTTTGGTCACTGAGAATGGTGTTCCTGTGAACGTCCTTATTATTTCTGTGAATCTTGTGGTGCACACGTGTCTGCGTTCCTGTTGAGTATTAATATATGCCAGGGGTGGAATTGTTGGGCAATAGACTTTTTACATGTAATCCAGCCCTAGTAGACCGGCAGAGGAGGTGTTGCAGAGCTTTGCTCTAGCAGCCGCGTGCAAGAGTTCAGTCCTCCACATCCTCACCAGCATTGGCTATCAGCCTCTTTTATCTTAGCCATCTTGATNAGTATTAATATATGCCAGGGGTGGAATTGTTGGGCAATAGACTTTTTACATGTAATCCAGCCCTAGTAGACCGGCAGAGGAGGTGTTGCAGAGCTTTGCTCTAGCAGCCGCGTGCAAGAGTTCAGTCCTCCACATCCTCACCAGCATTGGCTATCAGCCTCTTTTATCTTAGCCATCTTGATGGTGGAGCGGTTTCAGCCACTCACTGTGGTCTCACTTTGCATTCCTGGTGGTCCGTGAGATTGTGTGTATTGGCCATTTGGTTGTTGTCTTTTGTGAGGTGCCTGATAAAGATTTTATCCATTTTTCACTGACATCTTCCCCTGTGTGTGTGTGTGTGTGTGTAATTCTTTATTTTACCCGATATTCTCTTTTATAAAAAATTATCTTTTTTTTTTGCCACACTTCACAACATGTGGAGTTTTAGTTCCCTGACCAGNCATGACTGAGTGTGGCGTGGCATGGCATTGGCTCTGGGGCCCAGCAGCTGGTTTGCATCTTGTTTCTCCCATTTGCTAGCTGCCTGCCCCACGGCAAGTTACTTCAGACCTCTATGCTTTGGTTTCTTCATTTATGACTGAGGATAATCATGGAACCTACCACCTAAGGTTATTGAGAAGATTAAATTATTGTTTCAAACTGTCTAGCATAGAGTATGGATTTAATAACTTTTAGCTCAATACAGATTAGCTCAATTACGATTTTTAAAATCATTTTATCACTATTACATCGCAATCATTTTGTAGTTGGAACTGATGACTATTTAATTAACCTTGTTGAGTCAAACTTAAAGCATTTATGTAATGGATTTATATTGTTGCATTGTAAATGTTAATAGATGTGCCAAGATTAATATCCGAATAGTTCCAGCTGATCATTTTGAAAGCATACAAATCACCATTGACTGCTTCAGTACACAAATCTGACTAAACTGCAAAATAGAAATTTATAATGAGCCTGTCAGTATATCATCCAATTTTTAACTGATGCTTGTTGGAATTATATTTCAGTTTTGAAAAATACTTCTTGTCGCCTCTCCAACCCCCTCCTCTGATCTGTAGAAGGGAATGTAGGACTTTCATTTTCTCTGGTCTCAGTAGTTTGCTGCTGACCCTGCTGGGGAAAGGGACCTGAGCTTTCTGAACCCCCTTCCTGTGCGCACACTNAATTATATTTCAGTTTTGAAAAATACTTCTTGTCGCCTCTCCAACCCCCTCCTCTGATCTGTAGAAGGGAATGTAGGACTTTCATTTTCTCTGGTCTCAGTAGTTTGCTGCTGACCCTGCTGGGGAAAGGGACCTGAGCTTTCTGAACCCCCTTCCTGTGCGCACACTACATGGGGAGTCACACGCAGACCTGGGGTGCTGTGAGCGCGAGCTAGAGGCTGAATCTGACCCAGACCAAAATCCAGCGGCAGTATCAGCGCCCCTGTAGCCGGCGCGGCTCTGGGCAGTTATTACAGGCTGTCGTCTGAGGTGATAAAATGCCACTGCAGAAGAAGGAAGTGAGTTGAAGTTTTGGCCTTCCTGTCACTGGAATTAGCCCGCCTGTGGTCTGGTGCTTTTGCACATGTGAAGGGCTAACTGTGTCAGAATCCTGGAGGCAGTGTTTCCAGCCTTAACTCATTTCACTCTGGTCTCGGTTTATTCACAACTGCTGGAACAGTCTTTATCGGCTTCTGGTTTCATCACAGTTGCTTTGCGCAAGAGCCCAGAGTGGCTTCTGTTTGTTCCTGATAACAGACCTTAATGACCTCTCTGGGGTTGGGGTTGGAGTCAAGCTCGTTGTCATCTGCCCCTGACGCTTAGTGTCTTGTGTCTGCGTCTGTCTCAGCTCAGCGGGCCTGTCCGCCAATTGTTCTTTTCAATTTTTTCCTTTAATTTTTTAATGAGTTCGATTAGTTACTTGGTTGTGGCCTTTTCTTTAATATTATTTTTTGTCCTCACCATGTGGCATGTGGGATCTTCCTTCCCTAACCCGGGGTTCAACCCACGCTACCTGCAGTGGAAGCGTGGTGTCTTAACCTTTGGACTGCCAGAAAAGCCCCCGTCCCCCACTCTTCACATGTCTTTCCTCCCTTCCCACTTCTCGTCGTTTAGACACTTCCCCTCTCCTCACCTCTTCATGCCTCTCTGTCGGCACACACTTGAATGATCTGTGACTGACCCCTGCTGAACCACAGGGGCTGGTGTTTAGACTAGAATCCCTGGGGCTAAAGGAAAAGGTCAGCCTTCCTTCTCGTCAGCACACGAGCCCCTCTCCTTGCACACAGCCAGTGTCCAGTAAGTGCTGTCTGATGGGGATTTGACCAGTGAAGGATTGAATTTCATTTATGCTCCTTTAACTGGCTCAGGGCAAGTTTGTGGCAACTCATGCATCATTTTCTTGTGCTTGGAAGAGTAGTCCTAAATTAGAGATATTCAGGTTGCTGGGAGAAAGTGAAGTGATATTTTTTATTTCTTAGGTTTGCATTTTTTAAAGTTCTTCCTGGAGATTATGAAATCATTGCAACTCATCCAACCTGGCCATTGAAAGAGGTGAGCATTTATTTCCATTATGTTGACGGCCATGCCATCAGTGTGCTGGTTTGGGGACAAATGGAGTGGTTTTCAATCCCGGATATGAAATTTTATGTTTTTTCTAGAGGTTCATGGAAAAAACAATGATGCTGCTGATTAGTTTGGTGGTGTTTCTACAGGAAAACTCCCACACTGTAGCAGATGCTGCTTATGTTGATTTCTGTTTTAGGTAACAACATTGTCTTCCTGCTGTGAAGTTGGTTTGTTATTAACTTATACCTATTTTAAGCTAAATCAACACCAGAGGGACCTGATGAGATTATTGTATTGTTCTTTTCTCTGTCTGTAACAGCAATACTTATTCTGAATTCTTGTTCTTGTGCCCAAGAAGAATATGTAAGAATGTTTATTGTAGCTTTGTTTGTAATAGCAGAATTTTGTAAACAACCTATATGTCCATGAAGGGGAGAGTGGATTGTGGTTTCCCCACATGATAGAATTCTGTATATCAGCAATAACAAATGAACCAGAGCCATGCGTACCAGTATGACTGTACTTAAAAATATAACACTGAAGGGAAAAGGTAAGTTGCCGAAGGGCAAGGAAATATGAAACCATTTATATAGTGATTAGAAACACTTGTGATCAGAACCGCTTCTGGATACATTCATATGTGGAAAAACCATAAAGAGGCTGCAAATGGGAATGGCAAACAGTGTATTCATTGTGGTACTGATGTCTGCAGAGGGAGGGGGAAGGGGTGTGCAGGAATGCAGGGTCTAGAATTGTATCTCTTTTATTCTTTAGCTGGTTGGAGCTTATATAGGTCTTCTTTGGTATAGATCCTTGTATCTTTTTGTTTGACTAAAATAGTTTATAATAAAGGATCGAGAAAAAGAAGACAGCTCCTAAATGTGGTTCTGTAAATAACTGAAAAATCAGTTTGAAATAAGACCTAAAGGACATTTCAAAAGGTTAGTTTTTATATTGGTTTTGAGGCTATTTCATTCTTGCTAAAGAAGCATCAGAATTTCAGTTTTTACTCTGTGAGCTTTCTGCATCTAAAAGTGACGGTGTAATTTCGCACCTCGATGTGTCTGTATCCTGTTTATGATCCGGGTTCTTAGGATTTCTCTCTTCTGGCCCACATTTTAAAATGTTTCACTTAAAACTCAGTAGCTTACATGTTATAAATAGAATACGTTTTAAGATTTGTGTTGTTCATTAGTCGTATGCAAAAGGAATTTGAGTTTATTCATGTAAAATTGTGTTTTAAAGTAAAGCAGACTATTAAAAGTCAGGAAAATGGTTGCCCTTTAGGGGAACAGGATCAGGAAAGGAGCAGGAAGAGGCTTCTGAGGACCAGTGTCTGTTCTGTGTCTGGGTGCTGGATGCATGGTGTGTTTGGGAAAATAAGTGTTCCTCTGTGAATTGTACTTTAACGAAGAGATTAAAAATACATGGATGCATACAACATAGAAAAAAATGTTCATTCAAAAAAAATTGGAATGTGCGCAAGAACATAAAGGAGTGGAAATGGAAAATTTGGAAGGTGGAAAAGTGTGAAAGAAAGAAAGTGCCGCCATCATCATTTCTATTTTGCCGCTTTTCCCTGCACTTCATCTTGCCCGTTAAAAATAGCAGTGATCATGCTACACATTCATATGCAATTTCATACCATTTCATTTGTTGCTTTTCTCCAACTTAATAATTTAGTGGAAGCATACCCTCCTGTTGTTAAACGCTTTGGGAGCATCTGTCCTTTGGAAGTTACAATCTTCTTTTGTAGGCGAGCACCACTGTGCGAGTGACCAGCTCCAACGCCAACGCCGCGGGTCCCCTTGTAGTGGCCGGCTACAACGTGTCTGGCTCTGTCCGCAGCGATGGGGAGCCCATGAAAGGGGTGAAGTTCCTTCTGTTTTCTTCTTTAGTGACCAAAGAGGTAAGCGAAGAGGCGTGAAGAACAAGAGAGATTGTGGGCAGGGAGTGGAGGAAATGGGAGATCAGAGACTAAGAAATTCAGGTCAGTCACAGACATGGAAAACAAACTTAGAGTTACCCCAGGGTATAGCTGGGAGGGGGAGGGATAAATTAGGAGCTTGACATTAACATATACACACTACTGAATATAAAATAGATAAACAGTAAGATCCTACTGTATAGCACAGAGGTGCATACGTACACAGTCATGTTTTACTCTTTGTGAATCCATGGACTGTAGCCCACCAGACTCCCCTGTCTATGGGATTTTTCAGGCAAGAATACTGGAGTGGGTTGCTATTTCCTCCTCCAGGGGATAGCACAGGGAACTGTGTTCAGTATCTTGTAATAAACTGTATAATTGTGGTGCTGGAAAAGACTCTCGAAAGTCCTATGGACTGCAAGGAGATCAAACCAGTCAATTCTAAAGGAGATAAACCTTGAATATTCACTGGAAGGACTGATGCTGAAGTTGAAGCTCCAGTAGTTTGGCCCCCTGATGTGAAGAGCCAGTGGACTGGAAAAGACCCTGATGCTGGGGAAGGTTGAGGGCAGGAGGAGAAGGGGGCACCACAGAGGATGAGATGGTTGGATGGCGTCACTGACTCAATGAACATGAGTTTGCACAAACTCTGGGCGATAGTGGGGGACAGGGAAACCTGGTGTGCTGCAGTCTGTGGGGTCACAGAGTCAGACGTGTCATAGTGACTGAACAACAAAGAATGTATATATGTATAACTGAATCACTTTGCTGTATAGCAGGACATAATTCAACATCGTAAATCAACTATACTTCAATTAAATAAAAAAATGCAGGTCAAAGTTGATGGATAGTCTCACTATCTAAGAATCCTGTGTCTCTCTTTTGACTCACAATAAATTGAATGTCTGCTCTGGGAGGCAGTGTAATTCAGTGGAAAGTGCCCAGGCTTTGAAATCAAAGAGACCCAGCTTCAGACAGATCCCAGCTCTGCCTCTGAGCAGCTGTGTGAACTTGGGCCAGTATGGTTTCTCACCCAGACTGTGGTGATCCATGGTAGGGGAGGACAGTCAGGTGACTTTTTTTCTAAAAAGGCTGTACCATTTTTAACTTTGCAAATGAAAATTAAAGTGTTAGTCAGTCATGTCCAAATCTTTGCAACTGCGTGGGCTGTAGCCCACCAGGCTTCTCTTTGCATGGGATTCTCCAGGTAAGAATACTAGAGTGCATTGCCACTTCCTTCTCCAGGGGATCTTCCCGACCCAGGGATCAAACCCAGATCTCCTGCATTACACTCAGATTCTTTACCATCTGAGCCCCCTGGGAAAACCTTAACTTTGCAAACTTGTATGTAAAGATTTTTACATTGTGCTCTGTTCTCTACTGCATTGTAGGTTTCAGAAATATTTTGTGAAATGAAACTTAGGCAAGTTTTTTGAAAGGTGGCTATTTGATAATAATCAGAACGTGGACGTGGAAAAGGAAGTCATTTTGGCCTTTTTCTTCTGACATAGGATGTCCTGGGCTGCAACCTCTCCCCGGTGCCCGGGTTCCAGCCCCAGGACGAGAGTCTGGAGTACCTGTGCCACGTGGTCTCCAAAGAAGATGGCTCCTTCTCCTTCTATTCCCTGCCAAGCGGGGGCTACACTGTGGTGAGCAAAGCTGACTTCCATTCTGTTTGTGTTTGGGAGTCTTATGACAGGAGGTATCAGTCCCCTTGGGATATCAAAGGACCGAATGGTTGGCCTGCAGTTCCACAGATATTTTATTTAGCAGTAATTTAAGGTGTGACTCTGTGTCCTCAGTAACAGCTTCAGAAAGCATGTCTTTTCTCTTTTAAATGTGAAACTGTTATGATTAGTAGTGTCTGTTTGCCCACTTTAAACCCCTGGTTATTTGTGGGCTGCTGGCTTTGAGTGTTAGTATTGATGGTTGAATCATATTCCTGGCTGTTGGTAATTAACAGACTTTTCCTTCCAGATTCCATTCTATAGAGGAGAGAGGATTACCTTTGATGTTGCTCCTTCCAGACTTGACTTTACTGTGGAACACGACAGCCTGAAAATTGAGGTAAGACCTCCCTGCCTTCTGGAGGGACAGGTGTTCGAGTGCCCATTCCTGGGCACAGGTGTTGCAAACGTGTTAAAAAACAATATTTATCTAAAAGTGCTATTGGAAAAAACAGAATCTTACACTTTCTTCCACCTTATTCTGGGATCCACGGAATCCTTCATGTCGCTCACATAACATCTGTATCTTAGTGGACTGGAACCCTAGTTTTATCTGCTTCATTCAATGAGATATGTTCACTGAATGTCAGGGACATATATTCCAGGTGCTGTTCTAGTGATGGGCTTATTGGAGTAATTGAAAGAAGCAAAAATTCCTCTTCTTGTGTAATTCATGTTCTGATGGCAGAAAGAGACAATACATTTATAAATAAGTAAATCAGAAAGTATATGAGAAGGTCATGTGTTCTTTAGAAACAAAGCAAGAAAGGAGATTATACCGTTTGCAGGTCAAGTGGGGGTTGATGTCTCCTAGGTTGTACTTGGGAAGGCCTTACGGGGAGGTGACTTTTGAATAAAACCCTGAAGGGGAAGAGGCAGTGAAGTGTACGTACATCTGTGGGAAGAGTGTGTAAGACACTGGCGTGGCAGGTGCAAAAGTCCTGAAGCACAAGTGTGGCTGGGAGGTGGGGGAACCCCCAGAGGCCAGGGCGGCTGGAATGGAGGGAGTGAGGAAGGGGGAGGAGGAGAGGGGCCAGAGCGGTGATGGGGCAGGTTGTGCAGGTCCTGCCAGGCTTTCTGGGCGACCGTTGGCACCACTGAAAGGTTCTGAGCAGAAGCAGGTGTGCCCCCCTGCCTGCCGCGGTGAGCAGAGTCTGCAGGGGGCAAGGTGGAAGCGAGGGACCAGCCTGGAGGCTGTGGCAGGAGACGAGGTGATCTGACAGAGCCTGGGCCATGTGGGGTGACAGGTGGGGTGACGGGTAGGGTGAGAGGTGGCCTGACAAACTCCTTAGACCTAAAACAGGTGGTGAACGTGCTTTTCATCCCATTTCTATCTTTCATTACAGAGGTAGAAAATGGTTACTATAGAAAATGTGCTAGGTCAAATCCCCAAAGAAAACAGCAGCCTTTTATAAGTGGACCACCTAGTGTTACAGTTATTGAAAAAATTAGATTTTAATTGTTTTCTTTTACTTTAGAAAGGACTACATTGAAGTAGCTTAACCGGGTGGAAGCTAGCTTTTAGGTCACATGCTCAGCGGGATTCTGACTCTGCCTTTTAAGATCCACTAAAGCATTTGACTGTTCCGCTGTGCGCTGAAGCCGGGATGGGAGGGTAAAGGTCAAGCCCTTGGTGCTTCAAGGGACTTTCCCAGAAGGATGGGGGCAGGTGAGTGGGGAAAAACATTTCCCGATTGCAAACCAAAGTTTTAAACAGACATGAGTGGAATTTCAGGAAGCAATCTATAAGCTAAATAGTATAGGACTGTTGAGTCTTGTTCTTTTACTGTATTTCTAACACGTGGTTTAGTGCCAGGCACATGGCAGGTGCCTAATAAAGATGATTGTTGAGCGAACAGATGATTTAATAAGTGGGGTAACCACGTCTTTTTAGACAAAGAGCTATCTGACTAAAGAGGACGCCATTTTCTTAAAGCTCTCAAATACCGTCACATGCATGCTTCCATCCATTCATTCAGCAGTCATTTATTGAGTGCCTACTGTGTACCAGGTGACTAAGACAGAAGAGGTCCCTGTTTTCATGGAGCTCACATTTTAGTGGGAAGTAGACAAACTAGGAAGAAATCAAACAAGGACATTGGAAAGTTACTGGCTATTGGGAAGGGTTTTGCTGAAGCCTCTAAAGTAGATCTAGTGTGATTGTCAGTGCGTGGCTGGGGAAGAGGTAAGGGCTCCCGAGAGAGGGGAGTCAGGGAGGGCACCTCAGAGGTGGTGACGGTTTGAGCAGAACCTGAAGGATGAGATGGGGCGGCCCGTCTCCCGTCTTCTCCAGGTGTGGGAGGAGATCAGGCTGAGGGAGCAGCTGGTATGAAAGCCATGGTGAAGGCACGTGGGAACCCCAGATCAGGGTGGCTGGAGTCCAGCAGCTGCGGAGGGCCAGGCCCTGGCCTTCATGGGCAGAGAGGGTGCAGACACATAAACCGAGCTGAGAAAGTGGGGTGAGGGGATGCGCAGCAGCAGGGGCTGAGCAAGGGGTGTAGGTGGACCTAGGACTTGAATTCCGGTGCGGCGGGAAAGCAGAAGGGCCCAAGGGACCTTGCAGAGGTGGAACCCATGTGCCTGTGATGCTGGCGGCTGGGCAGCGGGGTGCACGGTGGTCCTGGATCTAGGCTGGGAGACTGCGGGCTGGCCTGGCCCCCCGGAGACAGCGTCTGGAGGGGAGCGGGCGTGGAGGGGTGCTCTCACAGGTCTGACTCAGTGGTCTCTGGGGAAGTCAGTCTCTCGATCTTTTTCATTCAATTATTTGACAAATACCTAGGTTTTGGGAGAAGGAAATGGCAACCCACTCCAGTGTTCTTGCCTGGAGAATCCCAGGGACAGGGGAGCCTGGTGGGCTGCCGTCTGTGGGGTTGCACAGAGTCGGACACGACTGAAGCGACTTAGCAGCAGCAGTAGCAGCAGGTTTTGGGAATCTAAGGAGGAAGGAAGACAGACGTGGGAAGGGGTTGCTGGTGTGTGAGTTGGGAGGGAGCTGGGCTGTCGAGGGGGACCAGGAGGAGCCAGCATGGGCCGGCGTGCTGAGCGATGACTTGAGGGGCCTAAGGGGGGCTTCCTCAGCTCAAGTACATGACAGCTTCTCCCTGTTCCTCATTTTCAGCCGGTGTTCCACGTCATGGGATTCTCTGTCACTGGGAGGGTGTTGAATGGACCAGAAGGCGAAGGTGTCCCGGATGCGGTGGTCACCCTGAACAGCCAGATCAAAGGTGGGCAGACACGCTGGGCCCAGGCCTGATTTCCAGGGCTGGGTTTTGCTACAGGGGGAAATGGAAAGGAAACAAAATCTTAGTGACTCTGTGAAAACAAGCCAGCTTTCGGTATCCTTGTGTAGATGAGGGACATGCAGCTGTTTTTGGCTCATCCTTTGTCAGCATGTTTTTGTTCTACAGTCAGAACAAAAGCTGATGGCTCGTTCCGCCTGGAGAACATAACCACTGGGACGTACACCATCCACGCCCAGAAGGAGCACCTGTACTTTGAAACCGTCACCATCAAAATTGCACCCAACACGCCTCAGCTGGCGGACATCATCGCCACGGGGTAAGGGGATCGTGGGGGGCCCCGGGGCTTATGCTGGCAGTCAGCAGAGACCACAACACCTTCGATCTGACCGTGTGTTTCTGCCACGGAGTCTCATCCAGTCTCTGACACCTGTGGAGACGCAGCTGGCTTCTTTAGAAAGATCAGAGCTAAACGTTATGAACTGAAGGTACTTAGCTGTTGGCTGCTTCCTGAAAATCATCTTGCTTCAAAATTAAAGTGGGTTTATGATAGAAGAAGATCTGTCGTGCCTGACTTCACGTCTGTGGGTCTTTCCTTGGCTTAATTGGAAGGTAGTGTAGTTGACTGAGAACGTTGGTTGTAAGATGCTTTGGGTCATGAGTCACAATTCTTCCTGTTTTGTTGTGCTTAGCGTGAGTTGTGAGGGGACATGCCGTGGTTGAATTCCTGTAGTTTTATCACACAGTGACAACATTTAGTGCAGAGAACCCTGGCCTTGGAGTAGAGTCTGGGTCTTTCTTATCTGCATGTTCCCTAGAGAGTGGAGGTTGGGGGAGGCTGCCATCTTTTCCTTGGCAATAGGTGCTCACTAAAAAGTTACTTGGTGGCTCAGTTGGTAAAGAATCTGCCTGCACTGCAGGAGAGACCTGGGTTCGATCCCCGGGTCAGGAAGATCCCTTGGAGAAGGGAATGACCACCCACTCTGGTATTCTTGCCTGGAAAAATCCCACAGACAGAGGAGCCTGGCGGGCTGCGGGATGGGGCAGGGTCTGCATGGAGAGTGGCCTCTCAGAGCAGCGTGGTGTGGATGCGGGGTGGAGGTACAGTGCCTGGCGTTGCTGGAGTGGAAAGTGCTGAGCAGACAGAGGGAGCAGGTGTCGCAGGGCCTCTTCATGCCCCATTGGAAGCGGGGGGCTTTTTCTATCAGGGAGAAAAGCCAAAGGCCAGTGAACAGTTATAAGCATGGAAGTAACATGGTGAGATTTTTGTCTTCAGTGAGACACGTTGGTGCCATGGCGGGAAGGCCTCGAAGGGTCGAGATGAGGGTGCGGGAGGCCTGAAAGCAGAGTTGTCTGATGGAGAAATGTCTCGGGGTTCCCAGCCAGCGAGGCCGCGGCCCTGGCGAGGAGCCAGGTGGGGCTGAGGCATCGGTTGTGACCACGGGGTCCACAGGCCCGCTAGGTGGCGCTCTTCACCAGGTGCTCAGATGGATTGTGATCCGGCAGACTTGGAGGCAGAACCTTGGAAAGAGTAGGAGCGGGTAGAAGTGGATCTGTGGACCGGAAGTAGAACGTCAGCCCTCGAGGGGCGGCCTCAGGAGAGCCTGGGGTAGGGGCTTTAGATGTGATCTCCCGCCGGTCACGGGGGTCCGGGAGCTGAGCCCTGAAGATGTGCTTTACTGACCTGGTCACTAAGGAGGTTTTCTCTAGGCAGGTGGGGGCTCTGGGTCAGGGATTCAGCGAGGAAGCAGACCCCCGAGGAGCCTCAGGAAGTGATCCTGGGCTTCAGTTCTCCCATCACGAGCAGTTCTGAGCGGGACTCTGGGTGAGGCACCGAGGTGAATGCTGGGTGTGTACAGTGAGCCAGACCAAGGTTGCAAAGGCAGGGCTGTGGTCTTCCTGGGCTTAAGGTGAGGAGTCAGTGACTGTAAGTTACGGGGGGTGTGCTGGAAGTGCTCGGGGACCCCCAGGGGACTTCCTTTAGGCTGGGGGCTGTGGAAGCCGAGACCTTCGGGAGGACTGAAAGGTAGCCGAGTGGACGACTTGGCAGGTGGAGGGGTCAGTGTTTGCAGGAGGGGGGCTCCTCCTGGAAGGTTCTCTGGGCAGAGGGGTGGGGGGACAGACAGCGTGGGTGGGGGTGACGGTGAGGCCTTGTGGCCATCTTGTGTGGGTGAGCTTTTCCCCAGGTGAGTGGAGCTCCTGGATGGGTTTTCAGCAAGGGAGCTGGGAATCAAGGTGCTTCTCCTGATTGCTGTGTGGGGAATAAATGGGGGAGGGGGGAGCCAGAGTAAACTTGAGGGAGTAAATAGGTGCTGGAGGAGTTTGCTGGAGGAGATGGTGACCAGTGGGACCTGAGACTGGGTTCTGGGGGGAGGGAACGAGTGGGTAAGTTTGATGGGTGATAGGCCTGTGCCTCAGAGCCCAGGTTTCTTGTTTCAGCCATTTGGGTAGATGGAAGAGGTACCATTCCCCATTCATGGAGGTAGGGAAACATAGTTTAATTTTACATTTATTCTTTGAAATGGAATTTTGAATCAAAGAGAAACTGCATTCTTTGAATATCTTTGGAAAAGCTGATCATTTTTCTTTTGGGCCATATAGCACATTTGTCTTTTAATTCATTGATATTTCTTACTTTTTCTTTTATTTTCTTTTAAAACATTATTTATTTGAAAAAGAAAAAAAACTGAGTTAAATGACAGAATGTAGCTGTCTCACTAGGCACCAAAATTACTAATTTCTCTCCATAAATGTATTAAATTCTGATGAAAGAATTTTTTTTTCAGAGTTTAAACGTTTTATTTTTGTATTGGGATATAGCTCGTAACCAGTGTTGTCTGATGAAAGGATTTATTGACAGAAATTGATTTTTAAGGGCTTCAATATAACAAACACTCTCCTACCAGCTTTTTAGTTCTTTTTCTAAATGAATGTGTATTTGAGGTTTAGTGTAATGGGTCACTTCTCTTTAATGGAGAATATGAGCTAAAACACATCATGTGGTTAAAGTATTACTTAGTCAAGGGGGTTCAACTTGTAATGAGTAAGGGGACCTCCCCCCCTGAAAAAGATGCAAATGAAGAGCGTATGAAAGGGCCTTGGGAACAATTCTTTTAGTATTCCCTTCTTGTTGATTTTCTGTGAAAGCACACAGTAGGGAACCAAAAAAAAAAGGCAAACCTTTGCATCCAGATCAGGGCTTGGCACACTTTTTCCATCAAGGACCAGAGAATAAATATTTTAGACTTCAGGGGCCCATACAGTCTTTGTGACAAAGCCCCCCATAGACAATTCATAAATGAATGGGTGTGGCCATGTTCCAGGAAAACTTTATGTGCGTACACTATAATGATATACTTTTTATATGTCATGGGACAGTCTTTTGATTTTTTTTTTTTTTTCCTTTTTCACCCTTTAAAAGTGTGAAAACCATTCTTAGCTCATGATCCCAACCAAAACAGGTGGCTGGTGTGACTTGACTCGTGGGCTGTGGTGGCTTACCCCCTGCTGTCCAGCCTGAACCCTGGTGGCTGGCCTGTTCACGTCCGTCGAGAGCAGTGGTCCCCAGCCTTTTGGGCACCAGGGACCTGTTTTTTTTTTTTTTTTTTCTTTTTTGAGATCTGATTTTGGAAGACATTTTCCCCTGGTCTAGGGGAAGGAGGGGATCCTGTGATGATTCAGGTATACTTTATTTATTTATTGTGCACTTTATTGCTTTATGACATCAGCTCCACCTCAGATCATCAGGCATTGATTAGATCCAGGAGGCGGAGGCCTCTGCTCTAGAGAGACAACTGTGGCCTGCACCGCCTCGTGGTTCCTTCTGCTGTTTTTTCTTTGCAGCCGAGTGGGCATGCTAGCATCTAGTGCACCCCATTATCGTCCAGCACTGAACCCAGCATTTTTCATTCTCTTCCTGTCAAAAGTAACAGCTGATTTTTATCTAAAGCGAGTCTCTTGAAGATTACAAAATGTAAATTTTAGGCAGTTGAAGAATGGCTTGTGACCTCCAGCTGTGGGACATGATTACAACTGACTAAACATGAAGACGGCCACTCAGTGGACACTGGGCTTTGCTGGCTTTTGTTAGCGGGTGGATGTGCCGTTCCTGTGCTTCTGGAAATGTGCCATGTTGTACTTGACACTCTGCTCATTTGTAGTCTCCAGTCTGAGTCATTACCTTAATAGGGCTTTTCAATTATAAGTTGCTTCTGTAGCTCCTAGCTCCTAAGGAGTTCAATTTTAGCTCTGCATTCCTTTAAACTTAATTACCTTTCCTATTCAGATCTCTCAGATTGCTTTTCTCTGTGCGTTATATATAATCACAGGCGAGGAAGCCGTCTTCGATAACCTTGCCTTGTTTTATCGCCTGGGTAATACCGCACTTCCTTAGGCAGCTTACAGCGCTTCCCTGTGAGGACTCATCCGCATTCTTGGTTGTGGCTGCTCCACCGTCAACGACCCAATTACCTGAAACATTTGTATCATCCACAAATTGTCTGAAAACCGCTTCTGCAGTGGGGAATGGCCAGCTGTCACCCAGAACACACAAACAGCCCTGCCCTAGGCCCTCCTTCTGCCTTTCCGTGTGCAGAAAGAGGTCCAATCTTCTTTCTAATGATTGCTTATAAAACTGGAGTCGTTTGGTCTGTATTCTGTCTCTCCATTAAGATCACACTAGTCTCAGAGATGAGGGCTGGAAGTGGGAATCAGAGTCTGGGTTGCCAGCACCTTTCCTGTGATAATTGAGTTCTCCTGCTGGGCTGAATGGTCCTCTTGTTGCAGGTTCAGTGTCTGTGGCCAGATATCAATCATCCGCTTCCCTGACACCGTCAAGCAGATGAGTAAATACAAAGTTGTCCTGGCCTCTCAAGACAAGGACAAGTCTTTAGTCACCGTGGAGACGGACGCTCAGGGATCATTCTGTTTTAAAGCGAAACCAGGGACCTACAAAGTTCAGGTATGACGAGTTTTGTTCCGTTTAGGATATTTGAAAAACAAACAACGGCAACAGTGATTTGAAAGGGTTATTTGAAGATGGGATCAGAGAAGGAGCATTTTCATTCCCAGCTGCTGCTTTTAAAACTTTACATTCCTGCGTGTCACGGTCAGTAGAGCAGAGAGGCAGCCGGCTTGAAAGGATGCAACGGGTGTTTCTCTTTTCCCGTCCTGGTGTTTATTGGGGGTGAGTATCAGGCTGCCAGTCACATGTCTACCTCCTCAGGCTCCTGGCTGCTGTAGAATATCCGTGGGCCTCCAGACGAGGTCAGAGCGAACTCTCTGTTAGTGGCAGCTCAGTTACATCCACAGAGCATGGCTTCTGGACCCTGAGGCCAAAATGGAGCTTCCTGTTTCCTGCCCTGCTGTAAACTGGAGATGCTGAGCAGGCACCCCCTGATTCCTCTGTCCATCTCCCTGGTGAAGAAGCCGGGGAGACCCTAGCCTGTGGGCTCACCACTGGGGTGAAGGCCTGAGCACAGGTGGGGGCAAGAGGCCAGAGGTAAGACGGAAGCAGAGGTTCAGCCCCACCAGCCCCACACTGAGACCATGTCAGCTGCTGCGGCTCCTCCTCCCTGGGGAGGAGCAGGGGATGGGCGAGGGGAGGGAGTCAGGGAGGGTCCTTCTAAGACTTTGCGCTCCTCCAGGCCAGTGGGATCTTCCCGCTGCGTCCACGAACAGCATGCTGTGTGGGTGCTCAGCTCCTTTACCAGCCAGCCAGCTTCTTGTGATGTTGGCCACATAGACAATTCTTTGGAGACTCCTTCAGAGGCACAGTCAGGGACTTTTCCAAGGAAGGGCAGCTCTGGAATGTGATCTCTCTAGGGACGAAGAAGGCCAGCACTGCCTCCTCTCCCAGCCCCTCTTGTGAGCCTGAGAAAGGCATGCAGAAAAGAAGGAAGAAGAAATGGCACAGGTCCACTATTGGTCATCCACGTAGGTCCACAAGCTCACAGTTCATGTCACAAGTGCCCTCACGCCAAGATCAGGTTCTAGGATTTAGTGATCGATAACAGCTTTGCGTGCCTCGATATGTTTTTGTGTGCGCCCTGATGCCACGGAAGGCTGATGTTCTATGTCTGATTAGAAATACAGTTTCTTCACACTAGCAATATGCAGATTTGCTGTGATTATAAAACTATGCCTAGGAATGGACCTTCTCCTTCAGAATCTGTCTAGCCTCAGGCCCAGATGGATGATCTGGTGTCCTGTTGGCCAGGGAACAGCGACCCTGATGCAGCCGCTGACCTTGTCCTGTGTGTCCCGCAGGTGATGGTTCCTGAGGCAGAGACCAGGGCAGGGCTGACGCTGAAACCTCAGACGCTGCTGCTGGCTGTGACCGACAGGCCTGTGATGGACGTGGCCTTTGTGCAGTTTTTGGCATCGGTTTCTGGAAAGGTCTCTTGTCTGGGTAAGACGTCAGTTGAAAGCAAGAACGGATGAGTTCAAAGAAGCAGGCTGAGAGAGGTGGGATTTGGGTGGGCTCTTCCTCACTGGGCAGCGGTGAAGGTCCCAGCAGAAGCTGATCAGGGGAGTGGTGTGTGTGAGTCCGTGTTGTGTGCAGTTCTTTCTGAATAATCGCTGCAATCACCGGGAACATTTCTCTTGGAATACTCCTGCTTTGGCTCCCAAAGGAACGTGTGGGATTCTTTTTCTGAAAGGAGTTGGGCCCAGGTTTCAGTCCTAGCTCTGTCATTTACCAGTATGAGACTGTAAGCATTTACTTGCCCAGCCTCAGTTTTCCTTCAATAAAATGGGAACACTGCTGCTCTCAGAGGGTTTTAATGAGGCTTAAATGTGGTCATATCAAAAGGCCGTATAGCATAGTGGTTAAGATCATAGACTCCAAAGCCGGACCACATGGGTTTGAACCATCACTGTGTGATGTAGGGTAAGTGACTTAACCTGTCTGTGCTTTGAATCCCTCATCTGTAACGTGGGGATGTTAACAGTACCTGCCTCACAAGGTTATTGTGATGATCAAAGGAGTCAGTGTGTGTATGGTAAAGAATGGTCTCCTGCAATGCGGGAGACCCAGGACTGATCCCTGGGTTGCAAAGATCCCCTGGAGAAGGGCATAGCAACCCACTCCAGTATTCTTGCCTGGAGAATCCCATGGACAGAGGAGCCTGGCAGGCTACAGTCCATGAGTTCTCAGAGAGTCTGACATGACTTAGCAGCTAACACTTTTTTCATAGCCGTCAGGAGTACCTGGAACACAGCAAGAACCATATAAATTTTTGCCATTATTAGTAATATGATGATGATGATAAAGGGCCCAGTTCTGTACCTGGTACGAAGTGGGCATTCAAGAAAGTTTCACTGCCTTCTGACTTTTTCTCTGGCTCCCGTTGGTGCTCCAGAGATATTGTTTCTGCCAGTGCAGTAAATGCTGGGCAGCCTTATTGCTTGGTGCCAGTGCCTTACGTGGTGGGAGAGGTGGGGGTGTGGGGAAACTTCTTAGAACCAAGTAGATGCCTGTTAGCTTTGAAGGACCCCTCCTGGGGCTGCCCTTCAGGAGCTTAGTGGTAGCAAGCAATACACAGCGGTCGAGGGCTGGAACAGGTGCTGTGGTTCCCAAAGCCGCCAAGCGAGGCCCCTGCATCTTTTCTCTACAGACACTTGCGGTGACCTGCTGGTGACCCTGCAGTCCCTGAGCCGCCAGGGCGAGAAGCGGAGCCTCCAGCTCTCCGGCAAGGTCAACTCGATGGCTTTCATGTTTGACAACGTGCTGCCCGGAAAGTACAAGAGTAAGAACGGAAGGCAGCACTTCCTGTCTCTGTAAACTTTCTGAAAACTCGCTCTCGAGTTGCATCCCAACTATACTTGTTTAACTCTCGTTTGTCTTTGTCCTTTGACCTTGAGTTTGCATTACTTAGCTTGGGCGGTAATGCAGGAGTTGAGGCTTTCTGAAGCAACTGCCACCTCATCAGGATGGCCCACACACTTCTCCTCATGCCATTTTATCTGTAAATTCCTGAAAACAGTGTCACATGATTACACTGACATGCTCTACCCCTTAGCAGCTGTGTGAGCCTGGCAGCTTACTTGATCTCCCCAAGACCCGGTTTCCCCTTCTGAAGCAGGAGTCACAGAACCTTTCCGCAGAGTGATGGGGTCCGGTTTGTAAAGCCCCGGCACAGTGCCTGGGAAGGAGCAGGCACTTTTCCTCGTCTTCCTCAAGAAGCTGCCCATTGCCTGTATTTTTGCTCTGTCAGAATTCAGCTTGAAGCTACTGGCTGTAAACAGCCTCGAAAGTAGTAAGACTGATTTTGCAGGCAGATTATGTTTTCTGTTAATGTCGGGTGTGTTGGCAAACTATGATCTGAGGGCAGCTGCCTGTTTTTATGAATAAAGTTTTATTGGAACACAGCCACACCTGTTTGTTTGTCATCTGTGGCTGCTTGTGTGCTGCAGAGGCAGAGTTGAATAGTTGAGACTGTGTGGCCTGCAGAGGTGAAAATATTTACTCTTTGGCCCCTTAGAGAGCAAGTTTGCCAGTGTCTGAATATCTTACCTATAGCCTGCTTTTAGGCTCAGTTGGATTTCTTTGTTAGTGATTTTAATGGCCATTGGTTTCAGGGTTTTTTGTTAAGCATTTATTCCCAGCATGGCCAGCTCTGTATGTATACCTACACACACACACACACACACACACACACACACTTGTTTGTATGTATGTGCATATGGGGGCTTCCAAGGTGGTTCAGTGGTAAAGAATTTGCCTGCCAAAGCAGGAGACAGAGATTTGATCTCTGGGTCGGGAAGATCCCCTGGAGAAGAGCATGGCAACCCACTCCAGCATTCTTGCCTGGAGACTTCGATAGAGGAGCCTGGCGGGCTACTCTCTGTGGAGTCTCAAAAGAGTCGGACATGACTGAGCGACTAAACGATAAGAACAGCGTGTGTGTAGACTCATTCAGGCACTTCATGAGCACCGTTTCTCGGGGGGTATTCAGGGAGCTGGTATGCTCTGCCCACATGGGCGCCCATGTCGTGTCCTTTGCAGCCAGCATCCTGCATGAAGACTGGTGCTGGAAGAACAAGAGCCTGGAGGTGGAGGTTCTGGAGGACGATGTGTCCGCCGTTGAGTTCAGGCAGACGGGCTACATGCTCCGGTGCTCCCTGTCCCACGCCATCACTCTGGTAAGCGGGCCGCTAAGGATGCTCTTATTTGCAAGGACACGCGCCTTTTGGAGAGAGAGAAGGACTAGGGTGCCAAGAGGATCATCAGCATAGTCAAGCCAGATTTCCTTTTCTGCCCCTCAGCTCACTCACCTATTATGGAAACACCGTCAGGAAGCATTTTAAGTCCCTTAGTGGAAAGATGCCTTTGTTGGGGAGAGTTCCTTGTCCTGGCTCCACGTTAAACTCTAACTTTGACTAGTGATTTTGGAAAGCCGTTGATGTAGTGCAGAGCATGTGGGCTTTGTAGGCCCTGCCAAGTTCAAGTAATGTTTGTGAGCCTCCCTTTTTTCTTCTGAACTTGAGATCGTAATACTCACTCCCCAGGGTTGTAGTGAGGTATGAGTAAATCTCTCATGTATTTGAAGTTTTCCCGTGTACCCTGTTCTTTCTTAGGAACAGGTGTGGCTGAGCAGAGTTGGTTGTCCTCTTGCAGTCTCTGTGGCTGGGTTGGCAGTTACCCAGTGGCTTTTAGGATGGGAGCATCTGTGTAGCCCTGCGTAGGTCTGTTCCTGAACTTCGTATAATCTTCTGACTTCTAGCAATGGCAGGTGTCACTGTCAGATCTCAGTGGCAAAACGGGAGCAAATGACAGTTAAGTGGCTGCTTATGTTAGACATCAGCGCAGTGAGACTGGTCTCTCTAATGCCAGTTGAACACTCGAACTACTTACCTACAAATGGTTCACAGACAGCTTTGTTACAGGAAATGGGTTGATTAATATCCAGTTGAGAACAAGGAGACATTTGGGAAACCAGTCCTTGATTTCCATTTCTCTTAGACTAAGAACGTACTCCTAATGATGGCCAGCCCTTCGCTGACTCCCGTCTCACCTCCTACCCCTCTCCCCTCGTTCACTAGCTGCCTCCAGTTCCACACCAAGCTTGGTCCCTTCTCTGGGCCTTTACACATAGTCTTCCCTGCCTGAAATGCTGCATCTTCTCTGCAACTGAGTGTAGTTGCTTTTTCTCATCATTCAGGCTGAAGCCCCAGTGTTACCTACTTGGGGGGTGGGGGGGTGGGGGGCGCAGGGGGTGGAGGGCCTGTCTTGAGGCCAAGCTGAACAAGCCTCTGCGGAGGGCACTCTGTCCTGCTCCCTGTTTATATCCTGCTAAGCTCTGTGACTTCCTAGCTGACGTCTACTGACTTCTTTGTTGACTGCATGGATTTTCTGTCTTCTCATATCAGAATGTAATCCATGCTGAAAACAAGAGCCATGGCAGCAACCAGGGCCCAGCCTTGGGTTGGCCGCATGGCAGGTGCTCAGTAACTGTTAGTTGACTGAATGAAAAAGATCACGTTTCTGTTGGAAGTTTTGGAAGGCGTTTAATTTTCCTCTGGCATTCAGCTGTTCAAATGATTAATGTGCAAAACAGGTGACTGGTTCAGAAGCAGAAATCTTATTCCTCGTCCGGGTGTCTCTGTCTTCCCTAGTAAGGCATTGTCTTGGCTTTGTTCCCATAGGAATTTTACCAGGATGGGAATGGACCCGAGAACGTGGGGATTTATAACCTCTCCAAAGGAGTCAACCGGTTCTGCCTGTCCAAGCCCGGTGAGTCTGGGAGGATCGATGTCCTCTGAGCGAGGGAAATGGACAGGCTCTTGAGAGTGTTTTCAGAGATGTTTTTCCCCATCTCAGTTCAGTTTGCATTAAGCTATCAATTTTGGTTGTGGGTAACGCCTCTGGAGGGAGCAGCATTTTTACCCAGAGAATTAGAGCTGGGGGTAGGCACATGTTCCCAGGCTCTTGAGTTGGAGTTGAGTCCAGACCACAGGGCCCTTTCACTTTGAAAAATCGAACGCCATCAGCCCATGATCCCTCCTGCTGAGTGATCACTCCCACCTTGCTTAAAATCCTTCAGTGGCTTCTTTCTCTCTTTGTTAATCACTTTATTGAGATGCAATTTGCAGACCATAAAATTCACCCACTTAAAATGTACAGTGCAGTGATTTTTAGTAAATACACCTAGCCATACAACCATATAATCCAGTTCAGAACATTTTCATTGTTCGAGTGATTCCTTCCTACATGTTTACGGTTCATCTCTATTCCCAGCTTTTGGCAGCCACCAATCTATTTTCTGTCTCTATGAATTTGCCTCGTTTGGACACTTCATATAGTGAAGTCATACAATACTGTTATTTTTCAGGCTCCTTTCACTTAGCATAATGTTTTTGAAGTCCATTCAGGTCATAGCGGATATTGTTCCTTTTTACTGGTGAACAGTATTCCAGAGCATGGATATATCAGTTTGTGTATTCATTCACCAGTTGGTGGGTGTTTGAATTGTTTCCAGTTTGGGGCTATTATAAATAATGTTGCTATGAACATTTGTGTACAGGTTTTGTGTGGACATCTGTTGGGGAGATACCTAGGAATGGAATCAAATGATAAATTTATGTTTAATTTTTTAAGAAACTGCCAAAATATTTTCTGAAAACGCTGTATTTGCCATTTGATATTCCCACCAGCTATGTCTGAGGGTTTCAGTTTTTCTATCTCTTTACCATTATTTGTTACTGTCTTTTTGGTTTGTAGCATCCTGGTGGTTCTAAAGTAGGATCTCATTGTAGTTTTATTTTGTGTTTTCCTAAGGAATAATTTAGGGACTTCTGTTGGTTCTCAAGATGAAGTGCAGTAACCTCCATTTACCCATGGTTTCACTTCCCACAGTTTCAGTTACCTCTGGTCAACTGCAGTCCAAAAATATTAAATGGGGAATTTCGGAAATAAACAGTTTATACCTTTTAAATTGCATGCCTTCTGAGTAGCGTGGTGAAGTCTCTGACTGTCTTGCTCCTGTCCGGCCCTTTGGCACATCTACATATATGTTACCCACCTGTTAGTGTAGGTAAAAACTTAGTACTAGAGGATTTGATACTGTCTGCGATTTCAGGCATCCACTGGGGGTCTTATCACGTATATACCATGGATAGGGCACAGTCATGTATAAAACCCTTAATCAGACCTTGAACTCCGGTGTAATCTAGCTCTACCTGTCACCCTCTGTTCCAGCCACTGTTTCTGTGTTTTAATTAGGATGCCTTTAGCTGCAGGTAACAAAATCTGTATGACAACCCCCGACAAGTGGGGTTAATTTGATTCATTAACAAAGACTAGCAGTGGGACTTCTCTGGTGGTACAGTGGTTAAGATTCTGCCCTTCCAATGCAGGGGTCACGGGTTTGATCCCTCTTTGGGGAACTAAGATCCCACATGCCACGCAGTATGGCCAAAAAATGAAACAAAACAAAACAAAGACTAACAGTTCAGACGTAGGTTCAGAGGATAGGTGTTAGGGTTGGTGTCTTTGTGATTCTTTTAGTCCTTTCCCTTGGTTTTTTTTTTTTTTTAATGAACTATGCACTTTTTTTTTTTTTTTAATTTTTAACAGTGTATTTTGTGCTTGGTCCTCATGAGTTTGTGGGCTTTTCTTGAGTGGCAGGGAGCAGGGGCTGCTCTTTAGTTGCAGTGTGCAGGCTTCTCCTTGTGGTGGTTCCNCCTTTGTTTTTTTTTTTTTTAATGAACTATGCACTTTTTTTTTTTTTTTTTTAATTTTTAACAGTGTATTTTGTGCTTGGTCCTCATGAGTTTGTGGGCTTTTCTTGAGTGGCAGGGAGCAGGGGCTGCTCTTTAGTTGCAGTGTGCAGGCTTCTCCTTGTGGTGGTTCCTCTCGTCGCTGAGCATGGGCTCTCGGGCACCTGGGCTTCAGTAATGGCAGCTCCTGGGCCCTAAAGTGCTGGCTCAGTAGTGGTGGCACAGTGACTAAACAACAGCAGGACGGGCTTAGTTGCTCCGTGGCATGTGGGGTTCTCCTGGACCAGAGTTCAGACCCTTGTTTCCTGCGTTGGCAGATGGGTTCTTTACCACTGAGCCACTAGGGAAAACCCCACTTGGTTTTTTTTTTTTTTTTTCTGCCCGTGTTTTCAAGGAGCCTACTGTTGCTCCAGAAAACTTAGGTCTAAGGCAAGAAGATGAGAGCAGGGGTGGGCAAACATTTTCCATGCCACGTCCTCCAGGAAACTTCCTTTATGTCTTATCATCCAGAACTGTGTCTCGTGGCCACTGCCAGCTGCAAGGGAGCCTGGGGCAGCTGGATTTGCTGGTGGAGGCTGGCATGCTTTCACCTGAGCGTAAGTGGGAGCCGGTTTGAAGGCAGGAAGGGAGCTGTTAGAGAGGCAGCGAGGTGCTGTGCTCTGCCTCAGCGCCCTCCACCCCACCCGCTTCACCTAGCTCTGCCTGCCCGCCTGCCACTTCTTGGTTCTGATGTTCCTCCCCAGGGAGGCTGGTGCCCCCGTGTCGCTGGGAGCTCTGCTGTGCTCGTGCCCACGAGGCCCAGTTCCTCCCTGGGCTGCACCCATCACACCTGGTGGCTGTGGAGCCCTTTTCTCTCTCTTTGTAGATGGCAAGCCCATGAAGGCAGGGACTCTATGTGTTCCCCACTCTGTGTCAGCACTCGGCATAGCACCTGGCCCAAGGTGCCCTGCCAACATTTGTCAAGTGAAAGAACAAAGAAAGTGAGTGAAGAAACTGAACACTTTTTTTTCCTAGGTAACTGCACTGAGACTTGATCAGTGTGATGAGAACCGCAGAAGTGACTTGAACGAATTTCGTGTTTGGGTTGGGCAGAAGGCCAGAATGCTGGTGAAAGAGCGTTTGGGAGAATCCGCTATTACACTTGGCTCCTTCCTGAAACTGTATTCTTCTGGCAAACGATATCATATCCCCTAATCTGAGTGTTAGCCTGATGAGCTCGTGGCGCGGAAGTGTTTTCTGTAGTTATTTCTTGGTTTTCTGGGACTTCCCTGCCCCACGCACCCTTTAGGAATGTTTATAGGACGGAGTCCAGGCTGTGGCTGTCTTTTGGATCTTTAACAGAATCTGTTAAGTAGGAAGTTCTCAGTGTGAATCGAGTAGAAACGTACTTCCTGTTCCTCCTCGCGCATGTGTCTCTTAGCTTGGTCTGCGCAAAATAAACTACTGTGAGCTGTTAAATGATGGAAAATGAAAATCCTGACCTGGTGAGCAGACCTTTGAGTGGATGGGTCATTGGTAAGAAGCCGTCCGTAGGCAGCAGAAAAGGCATTTCAGATCCTGTATGTGATCTGTTAGGAAAGAGGCACCGCCTTGGGATTCCAGATGTTGGATTTGCTCAGTGGAGTAGATGCTCTCCTCTGAAAATGACTTTTGATTTCCTGGCTGCAGGCGTGTACAAGGTGACCCCTCGCTCCTGCCACCGGTTTGAACAAGCGTTCTACACCTATGACACGTAAGCTGAGTGCTGACCGCTCTGTGCTGTCTATGGAGGGGAGTTAGCGTGTATCTCTGCGACAGTTATTTCTGAGAACAAGGGAGTTTTTTTTTTTTTCATGTTTTCTGGAAGTAGTAAGGTTAGGCAGTGAAAAGAATTTGTAGATAAGGATTTTATGACAGTTGGGTAAATAACCGAGGAAGTGAAGATAGAGCTCTTCCCCAAGAATTCTGTAAACCCAGGACGGAAGGCTATGGTTTTGAACTGGCCTGAATGTAACATCTGTTGAATCTTCCAGCCTCACTGATAGGAATTTCTCAAGCTCAAGTCTGCCATTTTCCTGTTTTCACAAATGCTTGTGGGTTTCACTGGAAATTAGAGACGTAAAGTTTGGGAGTGGAGAATCAGTTTACTCTTAAAGACACTTGTATGTATTTCAGAAGTTTTCTCATGCCAAGCTAAGAGCAGTTTCACGTAGTATATTTCAGGGTCAGGAAGGTCGCCCATAAAGGGCGTTGTTTGTGATCCTTTGAGGACGGCGAGGTGATGTTACGGTGTTTTCTTTCCCTCCTCTCTGATTTACAGGTCTTCACCCAGTATCTTGACATTGACAGCCATTCGCCACCACGTCCTTGGAACGATCACCACTGACAAAATGATGGATGTGACCGTGACAATCAAGTAAGGCCGGTGTTCCATGGTGGGCCGAGTGTGGGAGGGTGGGGGGCCAGGCCACCTTCTCTCAGAGCTGCTCTGAAAACTATTTTTGATTTGTTATCTCTAGGTATACATACAAATGGCCTTTGCTCTTATATGACATGGCTGTAAATTCACAACAGCCGTCCTTTCCTTTTATGATTCTGGAATTAACCGTGGATGAGGAAGAGCCTCTCGACAGCTCGTTTCAGTGCCTCACATTTCTGCCTGAGCTCTTTATACTTCCTGTCTCTTCTAAGGGAAAAAAAAAATCTCTGGTTGTTCACTGTATTTCAGGTGTTTTAGCAAATTCAAAAAAATTTGCCTGTTTTTCTTTAGACCCTTTCTCGAAGGCTTGGGAAATAGAGATGGCACCTTGTGTGAGAAAGGTCGTGAGAGAAAGCGAGTGAAAGGCACTGTCTTGCTGAGGGCCATGTTTGCTTGCATGCCACCTTTGAGAGGAACTTTTTCCCTGTGGTGGCTGCATCTGACACCCTAATTTTTTCAAGAAGGAAGGGGTTTTAACAGTATGACTGCCTTTGTCAAAGAGAATGGATATCTGAGTAACTTTCTTCCAACTTACCTCATTTGAAGTTGCTTTCCCAGCGACCCCTGCATTTTTCTGTACACCTCCTGTTCACCTATCCATCTGTGAAGAAAATATTTATGGAGAATCTCAGTGTTGTGTTAAAGCACTGGGTGTAGGCAACAGCCCCTGCCCTCGTGGAACTTACAGTCTCACGAGGGAGGCAGATGGTAGTCCAGAGCTATAAAATTGTAGCTCTGTTAAGTGCTTTGCACAGAACAGGCTTCCCTGATAGCTCAGTTGATAAAGAATCCACCTGGAGTGCAGGAGACCCTGGTTTGATTCCTGGGTTGGGAAGATCTGCTGGAGAAAAGAGAGGCTACCCACTCCAGTATTCTTGGGCTTCCCTTGTGGCTTAGCTGGTAAGGAGTGCTCCTGCAATGCAGGAGACCTGGGTTTGATTCCTAGGTTGGGAAGATGCCCTGGAGAAGGGAACGGCTACCCACTCCAGTATTCTTGGGCTTCCCTTATAGCTCAGCTGGTAAAGAATCTGCCTGCAATGCGGGAGACCTGGGTTTGATTCCTGGGTTGGGAAGATGCCCCGGAGAAGGGAAAGGCCACCCACTCCAGTATTCTAGCCTGGTGAATCCCATGGACTATACACTTCATGGGGGTCTCAAAGAGTCAGACACGACTGAGCAACTTTCACTTAAGTGCTTTGAATTTGACCTTATTGGGGGGTTGGGGTCCACGCAAGAGAGGTAGGCTGCTAGGGCCAGCCCATGTTAAGGGTTTTAGCTTTGCCCCTGGATACTCTGACATATTTCAAGTAGATGGATCATGGTTTTTGTTTCAAGAAAGTCCACCTGGGTGCTGAGTAGAGAACAGATACAAGAGGCCCAGAACTGGAAGTTGACTAAGGCAGAGGGCAGAGAGTCCTTAGGAGATGGGGTGAGAGAGGATGGGGGCTTCATCCAGATGGTGGCAGTGGGTGGAGAGCAGTGGACAGGTTGGAGAGTCATCGGGCAGACTGAGTGGTGAGACATGGCAGCAGGCTGACCGCGTGGGCTCAGGGAGGGAAGAATATCGGGGGCAGCTATTGGTCTCTGACTTAATTATTGGGGTTCATATTCACCAGGGTGACCAGGTGGTGCCAGAGCAACCTCTTTTAGTAATTTCCTGCCTGAAAAGTATGAAATACTGGTATGACTAGGATTTCACATTTTTACCAGTAGTGAGTCCATGTTATATTGTTTTTGGTCTTCATTAAGTTTATTTTTGTAACCTCAGAAGAGTTTTTGTTTTGTTGGCTTGTGCTGAGAGTTACATGAAATGCAGCTGGACATGGTCAGGGGTGGGGTCCCTTATGGGGATCTTGAACTTCCCAGATCCAACCCTGGGCTCCTGGTGGTCGCCTTCCACAGACCTCCTCTGTAGCCTTCCCTGTTTCATATATGGCAGCTCCATCTTTCTCATTGGTCCTTGACAAAATCTTTTTTTCTCTTGCATCGCATACCTAGCTGATCCACCTGCAAATCCTGGGCTCTATAATCCCTGGGAGTTGGTTCCAGGACACCCCGTGGTTACAAGAATCTGCAGATGATCAAGTCCCTTATAAAGCAGAGTCCCTTTGCATTTAACCGCCTGCACATCTTCCCCTATGCTTTAAATATACTTTAAATCATCTCTGGGTTACTTACAATATCCAGTGCCATGTAAATGCTATGTAAGTAGTTGTAAATACAATGTAAATGCTATGTACATAGTTCCCAGCATGTGGCAAATTCAAGTTCTGCTTTTTGGAACTTTCTGGAATTTTTCCCCCCCAAACATTTTCCGTCTGTGATTGGTTGAATCCTGAGATGTGGAACCTGTGGAAACGGAGGACTGACTGTGCGTCTGCCACCTGTGCCGTTCTCAGCACTTGGCTCTATGCTTTGGTCTCACCCACTGTTGTCTCTTGCCAATTTTGTTGCTGTAGCTTCCTGTCTGACCTCTGTGTTTTGGCTGTTGCTTCATAACAGTGTTATTCCTGTGGAATCAGGGTGATCTTAGTAGAAGTGAAGTGAAGTGAAGTGAAGTCACTCAGTCATGTCTGACTCTTTGTGATCCCATGGACTGTGACCTACCAGGCTCCTCTGTCCATGAGATTTTCTAGGCAAGAATACTGGAGTGGGTTGCCATTTCTTTCTCCGGGGGATCTTCCTGACCCAGGGATTGAACCCAGGTCTCCCACACTGTAGGCAGACGCTTTACCGTCTGAGCCAGGAGACCCTGTCATCTCTTTAAAACTCCATCCAACCTGGGTCCACACCAGGGTTTGCAAAGCCTTTGTCTGACCCCTGATCTGACTCTGCCTGAGTCCCTCTGTCCCCCTTCCTGGTCTCCTTGCTGTCCCTGGAGCATGGCCAGGGAGTTGCCTCCAAGGCTCTGAGACTTTGCACTTGTCACCTTTTGCCTGGGGCCTCCTCACCCAGAGCGTGTGGCTTTTTCTCTCCCTCCCTTCAAGTTGGCTTGGTGTCACCTTATCAGAAAGGCCTGTGGTCGGTCGTATCTGACTCTCTGTGACCCCATGGAATGTAGCCCGCCAGGCTCCTCTGGCCGTGGGATTTCCCAGGCAAGAATAGTGGCGTGGGCTGCCATTCCTTCCTGAGTCCCTGATAGGACGTAGCCCCCTCCTCCATCCTGCCCGCCCAGCTCGCTCCTCTTTGCATGCTGCTTCAGCTTCCTTTACTGCACTTGTCGTCTCCCCTCATTTCCTGTTGGTCATCTGCCTCTTCTCACTGGAATGTGGGTTCCACAGGCTAGGGGATGCTGTCTGTCCTGTGCAGTCTCCCCAGCCCCTGATTCTCTTGCAGAGCACATTCTAATGAAGGTTGAAAGAAAGACGGAAGATGGTAGTGTGGAAGGGCCTCCACTTCCTTCGGGAAGTTGACCGTTTCCTTCAGATCATAAAGTCAGTGATATTTCATCCCAGCCCAGATCTCCCAGATGCTTCCACATGGCAAAGAAGTTCAGTTTCCTGTTTTTTTTTTTTTTTTTTTTAACTGTTTATCCCAAACAGGAGAAGACTGTGCCACAGTTGGTGGTCTTATGAGGTGCTTGGTTTTCTTTTAACTGATGGATCTCTGCTTGCAGGAGTGTCCGATTTCCACTGACCTCAGGGGTCCCTGATACCATGTTCTGGGCTGCACCTTTCTTCCAGGTCTTCCATTGACAGTGAGCCCGCCCTGGTCCTTGGCCCCCTGAAGTCTGTGCAGGAGCTGCGGAGGGAGCAGCAGCTGGCCGAGATCGAGAGCCGCAGGCAGGAGAGGGAAAGGAGCGGCGGAGAGGCCAGCAGCGAGGGGAGGACCAAGCCCCCTGTGCAGGAGATGGTGGACGAGTTGCAGGGCCCCTTCTCCTACGACTTTTCCTACTGGGCACGGTAAGCGCCCGTGGTGGGCTTTCCCTGCAGGGTCCCCCTGTTCGGATGTCCTTCCTTCTGGGGAGACAAGCCAGTCGCATTGAAGTATCTTAATTATTTTAGGTCCGGAGAGAAAATCACCGTCACACCTTCATCTAAAGAGTTGCTCTTTTATCCTCCTTCCATGGAAGCCACCGTCAGTGGAGGTAAATGTCAGCTCAGCTAGCTGATGACATACCTTCACAACTGTTCTTTTCCCTGCCTTCAGGATTCTGTTCTGTGCTGTTTTATAGAGAAGCCATCTTCCTAAGGCATCTTGAGTCCCCGTTGGCGCATAGATGTTACTATTTGACGAGTGAGTGAATGAGTGAGAGGTCTAAATCAGTAAACGGGATCTTCCTAAGGCATCTTCAGTCCCCGTTGGCGCATAGATGTTACTATTTGACGAGTGAGAGGTCTAAATCAGTAAACGGAACTCTCACTGTTAGAATTGGGGATCTTTTTGAAAGAGGACTTGCTTTTCCTTGATGTTATCAGGTTGACACCAGAAGGCAAATGAAAAGCAACAGCATCCCTGGTTGAAATGTCTGAAATGTCTTCATGTATCTGAACTGTTCGTGATGTTTGTTTTGGGTTGGGATGATGGAAGGGTCTTTTGGGGATGAGATAACCAGGAGCTGGTAGAATGTTTAGGCAGCTTTTGCCAACATCGCGGGTTCAGCAAACCCTGAGCATTTGTGTGTTTGGAAGGAGAGTGTTAAAGGGCGTGGCTGTCCAGCGGGCAGCCTGTCTGGGGCCACCTTCCATGCTGGGTCCTCTGAGGTCTGGCTGCAGAGGCCCTGACCTGCGGTACTGGTTTCTCTCCTCACTTGTGGTCAGTGAGGGCTGAGGAAGAGGAGCTGGGGAGAGCCAACTTTATTGGCTATTCCTGCTAACATTCCAGACAGTTTAACAGGGCCGTTCATAAATGTTTAGAGGCTTGGGCCACTTGTAGTGACTGAGGATTCTGAGATAGTCAAAAGCCTCACTGGAGTTAACTTTGGATATCTCAGTTTTAGGCCCTTCTTTAATGGGAAGCCCCACTCTCTTCCTCTGTTTGTCTCTTTCCTGTGTAGAAAGCTGCCCAGGGAAGCTGATTGAGATCCAAGGGAAAGCAGGCTTGTTTCTAGAAGGCCAGATCCACCCAGAGTTGGAAGGAGTTGAGATCGTCATCAGTGAAAAGGGGGCAAGTTCACCCCTGATCACAGTCTTTACCGATGACAAAGGTGCCTATAGGTAAGCCCGTGACTAAGACCCAGTTGGTTGGGACCAGTCAGGGAGCCCATGCTGAGTCCGATGGTAAAGAATCCACCTGCAATACAGGGGATCTGGGTTCGAACCCTGGGTTGGGAAGATCCCCTGGAGGAGGGCACTGCAACCCACTCTTCCCTGGAGTGTTCTTGCCTGGAGAATCCCATGAACAGAGGAGCCTGGCGGGCTACAGTTGATGGGGTCGCAAAGAGTCGGAACATGACTGAGTGACTAACACTTTCACATTTTCAGTCAGGAAGCCTAGGAAGGAAGCTGGGGAGCCAGGTGATGCTTCCTCTAGGATTTGAAGCAAGGCATCACCAGTGTTTCTTTCTTTTATTCAGTGTTGGGCCCTTGCACAGTGACCTGGAGTACACTGTGTCCTCGCAGAAGGAGGGCTACGTTCTGACTGCAGTGGAAGGAACCATAGGCGACTTTAAGGCTTATGCCTTGGCAGGCGTGAGCTTTGAGGTAACACCGTGTGCTTTTAAAGAGCAGTGTTATGGAGTATAACAATCATACGATAAACTGCACGTAAAGTATGTAATCTGACAGTTTCGACACATGACAACACCCAGGAGCATACCACCACAGTCAAAATAGTGGACACAGCGTCACCCCTCAGAATTTCCTCGCACCCTTGGTAGCCCCTCTCTCCTGACCCTCCGCACCCCTCTCATCTGCCTTCTGTCACTGTGGATCAGTTTGCATTTCTTAGAATTTTATAGGATGGAATTATTCAGGCCGTACTCTCTTGACTCTGCCTTCTTTCACTTGTAATTTGGGAGATCTGTTGACTTCAGCTTGTGTGCATACCTTTTGGGAAGCATTTTAAGCTTTCGTCCTTGACTCTGTTCTCTGTCAAAGGACACAGAATGGTCTTAGAATGGAGCTGATGTCTTTCTCTCTTCCCTGCCTCCTTCTTGGGGAGAAGCATGCTGTGTGATGGCCAGAGTAAGTCCGGAGACGCTTGAGGCTGAGTGTTGTCGACATCGAGACCAAAAGAGGAGAAACATCCCATCACCTAATAAATTAAAGTTCTGCATTGCAGAATGCCTTTTAAAACAAATGAAAAGATAGTCCAACTGGAAAGAAATATCTGTTCCGTAAACAACAACCCCAGTTTACAAGGGTCTCCTAAAACCAATGAGAAAAAGACAAGCCAACAGAGAAAGGCAAATCAAGGACATGAAAGGCCATTCACAGAAGTCATCCAGGTCACTCATAATCACACGGAAAACACTTGACTTCGGTAGTGACGAGGCAAATGCAAAGGAAGTTACCATCGAAACACTGGGTTTGGGGTTATAGTTGTAATAATGAAGACAATATCCATTTTTTGGGCAAGTGTGTGTTTTCCTACGCATAAGTAATTTAGGAGCTGGAATGGTTACAGCCATGCTGGAGTTCAGTACGGGGGTTTCTTTCTGGATTTCAAGTGCACACATCCACAAAATCATTTCTACTCCTAGGAATTGACTGTTTGGAAAAAGAAAAACTTAATTGTGCAAAGATACACACACTTGGGGACTTCCACTTTGTCCCTTCTTTTCCATCACAAAACTCAGAGGCTGGCCCCGTGTGCCATGGTTTGCCAACCTCTGCTTTAGAATGAGATGCAGCTTTTCTGAACAGTGAGGCCGATTGGTGGGGACTGGTGGACGAAGGCAGTGGGGAAAACAGCTGAGGCCAGAGAAGGCGACTTGGCCAGAGGGTTCGGGGGCCCTCCTCCACCCGACTCTGACCCAGTCGCTTATGAAATCCATCCACAGTAGCCATAGTATTGGCTCTTTGTGTGGGCACAGAGAGTTCTGGAAGGCTGCAAAGCAAATTGTTTATACTGGTTACGCTGGGGGAGGAGAGGAGACCTTCTGACCTCCCCCATGGGCCCCAGTGAATGACAATAAAAGAAAAACTAGCCGCTGAGAATTACCTCTCGACCCCTTCGCAGTTTGTATGAGTTAACCTTGCTCTGGGGTTCCTTTCTCACCCCCAGATAAAAGCCGAAGACGACCAGCCCCTCCCTGGGGTCCTCTTATCCCTCAGCGGTGGGGTGTTCCGTTCCAACCTCCTGACTCAGGACAACGGAATCCTGACCTTCTCAAACCTGGTAAGGTGCCCACTACTGCATCGCCTGCCCGGCTCCCCCACGAGCGCGCAAGGACATGGCGGCTGTGACTTGTGTATTGCTTGACAACGTGAGAACAGAAAACCATTGTGGAGTGCCAGGCGTTTCTTCAGGGACGAGCAGAGCTTGATGCTGCTCATGCGTGTTCCCTTCCGCACAGACGTCTTGTTTCCTGGTCACCCACTTGCCACTGAGACAGTGTAATTAATCACCCTGGCCCCAGCGGCTCCTGTCTTAAGTGTCCCTTTGTTTCACCACAGGATCTCATTGTTTATAATGCCAAGTCTTGTTCAGGGGGTGAGCTTGTGATTCTTCTGCAAAGCGCGCTCCCTGTGGTGGTTGGACAGCACCCATTTTCCACTGAGGATGTAGTCTGAAGCCCTGAATGGTGGATATGTCAGTTGGCCATCTTGGTCAACCCTGGGAATAAAGTCACCATTCCAGAGATGTTGCAAACAGCAGTGAGGTGTAGCGGAGAGATCCCAGACTGGGAGGTGAAGCACTCCCACCTTCGAATCTTCCCTCTGCTACTTACTTGCCATATTGTCTCAGGCCAGTTACTTGACCTCTCTGAGCTTCAGTTGCTTCATTCATAAAGTTCAGATATGATTTCTACCCTGCAGAGGTACTATAGGTGCGCAGTAATGACGGCTGGTATTAGAATGGTAATTGCTGTCACTGTAATGATTTACAGTAGAGTTAGTTACCATCTCTGTGTCTGGGAAGCCTTGGGGCTCTTGGGGCCTTGTTCCTTCATGACTTGAGCTGCTCCCTCTAATGCCACCCCTTGACTTGCAGCAGAGTCTCAGCTCTTGTTTGTGTCTTGGCAGAGCCCTGGCCAGTACTACTTCAAGCCCATGATGAAGGAATTCCGGTTTGAGCCGTCCTCGCAGATGATCGAGGTGCAGGAGGGGCAGAACCTGAAGATCACCATCACGGGTTACCGCACGGCCTACAGGTGGGCTGCCCCCTCTCCCGTCTCCCCCGGGCCGGGCCATGGGATCACTCACACACTCTTTTCTCTCGGAACCCATCCCAGTCTTCAGGTTGGTTCTGTTTGGAAGACAAGAGCCGTGAGACACAGTCCACGGTTCCTGACTACCAGCCTTTTCTCCTAATATCTCCCATGAATGATTCAGCCACAAAGCTCCTCTTTTGAAATTGGCCTGTGAGAACCTACTGAGTTCCTAAAATTTTTATTTTTTTAAAACGTTTGAAACATGAGTTAGATTTTGGAAAGGAGGAAATGCATTCACTTGAGCAAAATTTGGAAATGTTGAAAAGATATTCAGTGTGGACTTTCCCTTCTGTCCTGGCCTCCTAGCCACCTAGGTGTTTCAGCATTTCTGAGTGCATCCAGAGATGGTTTATTCATATAAGTATTTATAATTATAGGCACACACATATGTATTTATATACATTTATAGAAGCATCTTCAAGGTTGATTAATCAGAAGGAACAGGTTTAGAAAAATGGACCATTTTCAATTGAATATAAAAATAGAATGAAAGGGGAAGTGATTTATTTTCATTTTATTGGATGCTTCATGATTTAAAGTTTAACAAAAAATACAATAAAGCGGAATGAAAGAAAGTAGCCTTTTTAAATTACGATTTTTCTGGAGCATCCCTTAAAACGTATGAGGAGAGAAATTGATGACAGGAATGGCCTGAGCACTCTGGCAGGAGGGCTCAACTTGCAGGCGACACAGCTGGCAGGCAGTTGTCTGGGTCATTTGGGGTTCGGTCCTCCACTGAGCTATTTTGCACCGTAAATTGTTGGTAAATGCCGGACACTGTCCCTGGAATCTTGTGTGTGCATCAGAAAGCCCCGAGAATGTCGTGTTCTGTTTCTTCTCTTGTCTCTCTAGTTGCTATGGTACAGTTTCTTCCTTAAATGGAGAGCCAGAACAGGGTGTTGCCGTGGAAGCAGTGGGCCAGAGCGACTGCAGTATTTACGGAGAAGACACCGTGACGGACGAGGAAGGGAAGTTCAGGTTACGTGGATTGCTGGTGAGCCTTTGGATGTGTTTTGTTAGTGGATTTTTTCATACTGGGTTCAGTGGTTTCCCCAAGACTGCTAGGAATGAGAGCAAGAGGGTTGAGAAGGGGCACAGGGCTCTGACACTTCCCAATCCCTATCTTAACTGACATATTCAACGCTTGTGTCGCTGACATACTGGGTTGCAGTTTTATGGCAAAATACAGGTAGAAAACCATGTGTTTGGTGCATCTTTTGCCTAGAACAGGTGGTCTAGCTTAGGCCAGCCTCTCAAATCAGATACCTGTGGGGCTCGAAGACAAGCGTGAAAGGTTGGAGTGGACTGGGTGCCTGTCGGGAGCAGTGTGGACTGTGGACCATGGACAGGTCCTGGCCCACGAGAAGGGGCAACTGCCACACAGCTCCAGCTCTTCGTAGCTATGTGGGAAGATAACTCAGAGTTGCCAGATGACTAGAGTTTGTAAAGAGAAGTCTGAAATTCACATCTCCACGTGACAACTCCTGATTTTTAGATATTAACCACTAATTAAAAAAAAATAGGGGATTCCCTGGTAGCTCAGATAGTAAAGAATCTGTCCACAATGCTGGAGACTGGGGTTCGATCCCTGGGTCAGGAAGATCCCCTGGAGAAGGGAATGGCTGGCTACCCACTCTGGTATTTGTGCCTGGAAAATCCATGGACAGATAGGAGCTGTGCAACTATGGGGTCACAAAGAGTTGGACACAACTGAGCAACTAAGACTTTTTACTGGGGCCATGCTGTCCTTTCCCAAAGTTAAGAAGACCATGTCTTGTGTCCAGGCGTCCCTACTCACTGATACTGGGAAGTCAGGGCAGGAGGTTGCTTGGTGATCGAGGAGCGTTCAAGCCAAAGGAGGAAGGCAGGCTTGGGGGTATCTCCTGGGGCCGTGCTGAGGACTGGAGAATGTCTGTTCCCTTGGGCCAGCTGGGTGGGCTTTCCTTGGGGTTCTGGCCAGCCTTACTGTGATGCTCCCTCCTCCACCTCCTCTGTCCTCGGGAAGGCCCTGCCCGCCACTANTGGAAAAAGAAAAACTTAATTGTGCAAAGATACACACACTTGGGGACTTCCACTTTGTCCCTTCTTTTCCATCACAAAACTCAGAGGCTGGCCCCGTGTGCCATGGTTTGCCAACCTCTGCTTTAGAATGAGATGCAGCTTTTCTGAACAGTGAGGCCGATTGGTGGGGACTGGTGGACGAAGGCAGTGGGGAAAACAGCTGAGGCCAGAGAAGGCGACTTGGCCAGAGGGTTCGGGGGCCCTCCTCCACCCGACTCTGACCCAGTCGCTTATGAAATCCATCCACAGTAGCCATAGTATTGGCTCTTTGTGTGGGCACAGAGAGTTCTGGAAGGCTGCAAAGCAAATTGTTTATACTGGTTACGCTGGGGGAGGAGAGGAGACCTTCTGACCTCCCCCATGGGCCCCAGTGAATGACAATAAAAGAAAAACTAGCCGCTGAGAATTACCTCTCGACCCCTTCGCAGTTTGTATGAGTTAACCTTGCTCTGGGGTTCCTTTCTCACCCCCAGATAAAAGCCGAAGACGACCAGCCCCTCCCTGGGGTCCTCTTATCCCTCAGCGGTGGGGTGTTCCGTTCCAACCTCCTGACTCAGGACAACGGAATCCTGACCTTCTCAAACCTGGTAAGGTGCCCACTACTGCATCGCCTGCCCGGCTCCCCCACGAGCGCGCAAGGACATGGCGGCTGTGACTTGTGTATTGCTTGACAACGTGAGAACAGAAAACCATTGTGGAGTGCCAGGCGTTTCTTCAGGGACGAGCAGAGCTTGATGCTGCTCATGCGTGTTCCCTTCCGCACAGACGTCTTGTTTCCTGGTCACCCACTTGCCACTGAGACAGTGTAATTAATCACCCTGGCCCCAGCGGCTCCTGTCTTAAGTGTCCCTTTGTTTCACCACAGGATCTCATTGTTTATAATGCCAAGTCTTGTTCAGGGGGTGAGCTTGTGATTCTTCTGCAAAGCGCGCTCCCTGTGGTGGTTGGACAGCACCCATTTTCCACTGAGGATGTAGTCTGAAGCCCTGAATGGTGGATATGTCAGTTGGCCATCTTGGTCAACCCTGGGAATAAAGTCACCATTCCAGAGATGTTGCAAACAGCAGTGAGGTGTAGCGGAGAGATCCCAGACTGGGAGGTGAAGCACTCCCACCTTCGAATCTTCCCTCTGCTACTTACTTGCCATATTGTCTCAGGCCAGTTACTTGACCTCTCTGAGCTTCAGTTGCTTCATTCATAAAGTTCAGATATGATTTCTACCCTGCAGAGGTACTATAGGTGCGCAGTAATGACGGCTGGTGTTAGAATGGTAATTGCTGTCACTGTAATGATTTACAGTAGAGTTAGTTACCATCTCTGTGTCTGGGAAGCCTTGGGGCTCTTGGGGCCTTGTTCCTTCATGACTTGAGCTGCTCCCTCTAATGCCACCCCTTGACTTGCAGCAGAGTCTCAGCTCTTGTTTGTGTCTTGGCAGAGCCCTGGCCAGTACTACTTCAAGCCCATGATGAAGGAATTCCGGTTTGAGCCGTCCTCGCAGATGATCGAGGTGCAGGAGGGGCAGAACCTGAAGATCACCATCACGGGTTACCGCACGGCCTACAGGTGGGCTGCCCCCTCTCCCGTCTCCCCCGGGCCGGGCCATGGGATCACTCACACACTCTTTTCTCTCGGAACCCATCCCAGTCTTCAGGTTGGTTCTGTTTGGAAGACAAGAGCCGTGAGACACAGTCCACGGTTCCTGACTACCAGCCTTTTCTCCTAATATCTCCCATGAATGATTCAGCCACAAAGCTCCTCTTTTGAAATTGGCCTGTGAGAACCTACTGAGTTCCTAAAATTTTTATTTTTTTAAAACGTTTGAAACATGAGTTAGATTTTGGAAAGGAGGAAATGCATTCACTTGAGCAAAATTTGGAAATGTTGAAAAGATATTCAGTGTGGACTTTCCCTTCTGTCCTGGCCTCCTAGCCACCTAGGTGTTTCAGCATTTCTGAGTGCATCCAGAGATGGTTTATTCATATAAGTATTTATAATTATAGGCACACACATATGTATTTATATACATTTATAGAAGCATCTTCAAGGTTGATTAATCAGAAGGAACAGGTTTAGAAAAATGGACCATTTTCAATTGAATATAAAAATAGAATGAAAGGGGAAGTGATTTATTTTCATTTTATTGGATGCTTCATGATTTAAAGTTTAACAAAAAATACAATAAAGCGGAATGAAAGAAAGTAGCCTTTTTAAATTACGATTTTTCTGGAGCATCCCTTAAAACGTATGAGGAGAGAAATTGATGACAGGAATGGCCTGAGCACTCTGGCAGGAGGGCTCAACTTGCAGGCGACACAGCTGGCAGGCAGTTGTCTGGGTCATTTGGGGTTCGGTCCTCCACTGAGCTATTTTGCACCGTAAATTGTTGGTAAATGCCGGACACTGTCCCTGGAATCTTGTGTGTGCATCAGAAAGCCCCGAGAATGTCGTGTTCTGTTTCTTCTCTTGTCTCTCTAGTTGCTATGGTACAGTTTCTTCCTTAAATGGAGAGCCAGAACAGGGTGTTGCCGTGGAAGCAGTGGGCCAGAGCGACTGCAGTATTTACGGAGAAGACACCGTGACGGACGAGGAAGGGAAGTTCAGGTTACGTGGATTGCTGGTGAGCCTTTGGATGTGTTTTGTTAGTGGATTTTTTCATACTGGGTTCAGTGGTTTCCCCAAGACTGCTAGGAATGAGAGCAAGAGGGTTGAGAAGGGGCACAGGGCTCTGACACTTCCCAATCCCTATCTTAACTGACATATTCAACGCTTGTGTCGCTGACATACTGGGTTGCAGTTTTATGGCAAAATACAGGTAGAAAACCATGTGTTTGGTGCATCTTTTGCCTAGAACAGGTGGTCTAGCTTAGGCCAGCCTCTCAAATCAGATACCTGTGGGGCTCGAAGACAAGCGTGAAAGGTTGGAGTGGACTGGGTGCCTGTCGGGAGCAGTGTGGACTGTGGACCATGGACAGGTCCTGGCCCACGAGAAGGGGCAACTGCCACACAGCTCCAGCTCTTCGTAGCTATGTGGGAAGATAACTCAGAGTTGCCAGATGACTAGAGTTTGTAAAGAGAAGTCTGAAATTCACATCTCCACGTGACAACTCCTGATTTTTAGATATTAACCACTAATTAAAAAAAAATAGGGGATTCCCTGGTAGCTCAGATAGTAAAGAATCTGTCCACAATGCTGGAGACTGGGGTTCGATCCCTGGGTCAGGAAGATCCCCTGGAGAAGGGAATGGCTGGCTACCCACTCTGGTATTTGTGCCTGGAAAATCCATGGACAGATAGGAGCTGTGCAACTATGGGGTCACAAAGAGTTGGACACAACTGAGCAACTAAGACTTTTTACTGGGGCCATGCTGTCCTTTCCCAAAGTTAAGAAGACCATGTCTTGTGTCCAGGCGTCCCCACTCACTGATACTGGGAAGTCAGGGCAGGAGGTTGCTTGGTGATCGAGGAGCGTTCAAGCCAAAGGAGGAAGGCAGGCTTGGGGGTATCTCCTGGGGCCGTGCTGAGGACTGGAGAATGTCTGTTCCCTTGGGCCAGCTGGGTGGGCTTTCCTTGGGGTTCTGGCCAGCCTTACTGTGATGCTCCCTCCTCCACCTCCTCTGTCCTCGAGGAGGCCCTGCCCGCCACTAATGTTAACTCATTAGCACTTTCAGAGTGTGTGGAGTTGCCCCCTTGTGGCCGCCGACCCCTTCCATGGAAAAGGCCTCGGATGCTGGAGGAATAGGCTTGGAAGCGCAGAGTGCTGTCACCCTGCCTTTGGGACATGTTCCCAGGCCCCAGGGCACTCCCTACTGTCCCCCAGGCCTGCTTCCTTTCCCCGTGGCAGTGGTTCCAGAGAGAACAGGTGGGTCGCATGGGTATCCCACGCCCCCAGGCCAGCTGCAGCCAGGACCCCGGGAGAGGTGACGGGTCCTTGGATCCGGGTCTCTGTCGCACGTGTTCATGCAGATGCAGGCTTTGACACTGCGTCCTTAATTGCCTTTCTGCCTGGGTCTGAACCCTGCCTCTATCATTTCTTAGCTGTGTGAGTTCAGGCAGGTGTCCCATGCCTTCTGTGTCCGTTTCATCATCTGTAAAGTTGGAGAAGACTCTTGTGAGTCCCTTGGACTACAAGGAGATCCAACCGGTCCATTCTGAAGGAGATCAGCCCTGGGATTTCTTTGGAAGGAATGATGCTAAAGCTGAAACTCTAGTAGTTTGGCCATCTAATGCGAAGAGTTGACTCATTGGAAAAGACTCTGATGCTGGGAGGGATTGGGGGCAGGAGGAGAAGGGGACGACAGGATGAGATGGCTGGATGTCATCACCGACTCGATGGACGTGAGTCTGAGTGAACTCTGGGAGTTGGTGATGGACAGGGAGGCCTGGCATGCTGCGATTCATGGGGTTGCAGAGAGTCGGACACAACTGAGCGACTGAACTGAACTGAATTGAAAGTGAGGATGCCCTACAGGTTGGCTGTCAGTATGAAGAGAGTTAATACACACAGAGCAGTGCCTGGTGCACGACTCCACAAATGGTTAGAAGCAAGGTCAGACCTCTCCTTTCCCAAGATGGTCCTCACCAGAACTGCNAACTGAGCGACTGAACTGAACTGAATTGAAAGTGAGGATGCCCTACAGGTTGGCTGTCAGTATGAAGAGAGTTAATACACACAGAGCAGTGCCTGGTGCACGACTCCACAAATGGTTAGAAGCAAGGTCAGACCTCTCCTTTCCCAAGATGGTCCTCACCAGAACTGCCAGCTCGGGTGATTGTGTGCAACTTTCCTCAGGCCAAGTCACAGCAGAAGGTAGGCCTGGGGGGCGTCTGTGCCCTTCAGTCTGCCTTCTTCTCAGGTGGACCCAGTGTTCCTGGCTCAACTCCCTCTTACGGTTGCAAGAATTCAGATTCTGCATCCCCGTGTTGACTCTCCCCGGAGTCTTACTGGCCCATACATATTTTTCTTTTTTTAAAATTGGAGTATAGGTGCATTACAGTGTTGTGTTAGTTTCTGCTGTACAACAGCGGGAATGGGCTCTATACATACATATGTCCCCTCCTCCCTCTTGAGCCTCTTTCCCACCCCCACCCCCATCCCACCCCTGTAGGTCATCTCAGAGCCCTGAACTGCGGTCCCTGTGCTATATACAGCAGCTTCCCATTAGCGATTCATCTTACACATGGTAGTGTATATATGCCAGACATGTGTTTCTAAACTCACCAACTTAACACATTTAATTTAGCTAAACCAAATATAGTTTCCTTCTCTACCTTGATAGATTCATGTTTCAGTTAATGGTCCCTCACACCCTCCTCCTTGTAATAGGTGTTAATTCATTAGCACTTTCAATGCCGTGTGGAGTCGGCCCCTTGTGACAGCCAAAGCCTTCCCCGTGCCAGGCCTCAGATGCTGGAGGAATGAATAGCCTTAGATGGTTCGCATCAAAGGTTTGGACTTGATTTGCCAGGCTCCTAGGGGACACCAGGCTGGAGAGCCCTGGTTGAAGATTTCCTCGGGATTTTGACCCCCAGGAGAATGCATTTCCGCAGTCGATCTTTCCGGGCAGTGTATTTGGTGAGGCATTTTGGGTGAGTAGCTGCCTGAATCTTGCTGCCAGAGGCTGAAGGTGAACCGCTGAGTCAGCGGCCAGGAGCGAGGAGCTGGTGGTTGGGGTAGGCTCCTGCCCTGCTGGGTATGGGAGCGAGGGGGCAGTGCCCCTGGTCCCCATCTCCAGCAGTGCTGTCTCTCCTTATTTTCACACCTTGCTACCATTTTCTGAGGTGCAAATAGCTGTTGCTAATAGCTGTTTTGAACAAACCCAGTGTTGCCAGTCCTCACTGAGCTATAAAGTGAATTAATTCGTCCATTGGTGATCATAACTTCGACTTTTCTCGGTTTCTAAAAAAAATAATAGTTTTACTGTCTTTGTAAAGGTTCCATGTGCTCATTATAAGATAGTTCAAAGCAACATATTGAAAAGGACAAAATTTTGAAAGGGGAAAAAGTAGATCACCCTTACACTACCCCCAAGAAGGACTCATGTTAATATAGAGGGAATGCTATTTAAGGTGCTGCTCTGCTCACACACAGAAGGTCACAGTGCGTGTGGTTTTAGGGAACCAGGCCGTGTTATCCTCGCTAATGTACAAATCAGCAGTTACAGTCTCAGGGTTGTCCCCTCTTGGATACACACAGTCACCTTTGAACTCCGCCCCTGGCTCTAGATGCTAGTGTGTCATCAGATTTGGTGTGCAGTTGGGGGTCGGGAGTTGGTTATTTTAGAAGTTCTTTAAACCCTGCTAGTATAAGTGATCTGTCACCCTTTGGGGAGAGATGCAGATCTTTTCTTTTAATAAATGTGTAAGAGAAAAAAGTTCAGAAGTTGACAAATGGTGGGTTCATTTAGACTACTAAAGCCTTTGGTAAAGCTGAATTTTATCTGATATGCAGCCTTCTGAGAAATTTTCCTTTGAACTCATGTATCTTTCTCTATCAGAGTTGCCTCTAGCCCACACAGCAGTGTATGAAACAAACAACTTTATTTCTTCAAGGCAGTTCATTGTTGCTTGTTGTTTAGTTGTTGAATTATGTCCGGCTCTTCTGTAACCCCAGGGACTGTAGCTGGCCAGGTTCCTTTGTGCATGGGATTTCCCAGGCAAGAATACTAGAGTGGGTTGCCATTTCTTTTTCCAGGGTGTCTTCCTGACCCAGGGACTGAACCCGTGTCTTCTGCATTGGCAGGCAGATTCCTTACCACTGAGCCACCAGGGAACCTCTTCGAGGCAGATTTTTTTCCTTCTATTGGAAACTGTCGTAATGTGCTGGCTTAGAACAAAGTGCTTTACTGCGCTCTGCTGGAAAATGATTTGAGTAAATAACGCACATCCTTCATGTGTGCAGTGTCAACAAAAAAAAGTTTTTTAGAATAGTGAGTTTTGTTTGGGTAAACATCATGTGTCCCTATACATTTTAGGAATAGAATAAAATGTATAAAGAGGAAATCTGTTGTAAAAAAGGAAAAATCTCAAATCCCACTTCCCAGAAATAATAACCCCTTGGGAGTGGCATTCCAGACACCACTCAGTACATACATACAGGTGCAGGGGAGGGATGGACAGCAAAAGGGAATAGTTTTATCGTATTTATTAAACAAGAATAAGCTTATCTTGTTTGCAATTTTGAAATCAGAAACCACATTTAATTTTCCTTGGGTAGAAGAAGCTGAATACGGTTTGAAGGAATTGTAAAACTTCAGAAAAAGATTTCTACATCAGGGTGCTTTTTAAAGGAGCTCTTGGCCTGGGAACCAAGGTGGGACAGAAACTTGTCCACCAGAGGGGCACCTGCAAGCAGAGCAGGCTGCAACCAGGTCTCAGGTGATAAGCCCTTTTCCAGATAAGCGACTCCTGCGTTTGTTTGCAGCCGGGCTGTGTGTACCACGTTCAGCTCAAGGCAGAAGGCAATGACCACATTGAACGAGCCCTCCCCCACCACCGGGTCATCGTGGTAAGATGTGGAATTCTTCAGCAGAATCAGTGCATGATGGCATCTTTGATCAGAAATCCTTCAGCGTTCCTCTGGCTGGCTGCCTTTCGTCTGCTGTGGGGGGACATTACATCCTAATTAAGGGTCCTCTCAGAACAGTGTCATCTTTACAAGCAGCGTCTTTGGGCTTTTAATGAACAGCAGCGCTGTCTTGCATCCAGAGCAGAAATCTGAGCTGTTGTTTTGCCACTTCCCCTGCTAGCTCTGATCATTATTCTACAAGTTGAGGATCTTAAGGCCTAAGTAGCATTTTAGATCAAGGGAGGGTAATAAAGGGAACATGGGCTTCGTCAGTGACAGGGCCACTGACGTGTCTTACCTTCAGGTGACCTTCTTACTGGGAGAGTCTCTTGATCTTTAAGATCATGACTCGGCTAACTGATCCCTAAGGAGGCAGCCCTCCAGGTCACAGGAGGTGTCCCTGGCATCATTTGCACTGAAGTTTTTTCCCATGGAATAAGTCTCATTTGCTAGACCAGAGGATTTGGGACCAGACAAGAAGCCTTTGGTGGCTTTATTCGGTGGCATAGGGATAAAGATTAACGTGGGTCCAGAGGCTGGTGGGCCATTCAGGACTTTTAGCGTGGACAGTGAGTTTTCTTGATGTCCTTATGGCGTTTGGCATTTTAAGTGGTTGTGATGGCTGCATCTTATTTCGTATTTTCCTGCCATGGGGATTCAGGTCGGGATCCCAGGCAGTCATGTGGACTACGGCCCCACAGATGAAAAGGTGACTGGCGGGGCCACATGCCCACCCCAGGGGGTGTGGAGGAGCTGGGGCTNAAAGTCAATAAAATGGCCCACTTGTTTGTGTTGTAGCTCATCTTGGGTGCAGTCCTTGGAGGACCCTGGCCTAATGCTGGGGTCACGATTGAGCCGCCTGGAGGGACATGTGGGTGTTGAGTGAAGCCGAGATGACACGTGGCAGCTGGCTTTTGGCCTCAATGATAGGAAAACGGGAGAGGTGGTGGGGGATGACAGCGTGAAGCGCCCTGCCTTGGTTGGGGGTGGGAGGTGACGGCGTGAAGAGCCCTGCCTTGTCTGAAGGAGTCCAGGAGGCCCCCCAGCTGTGCTGCGGGATCACACGTGTTCACGTCTCTAGAGAAGTGGAAAAACTGAGTTTTATGTGAACTCTTCCCAGTTTTAAATGTTAGCGACAAATTCAGTTTGTAACTTCTTGTGAAACAAAATGCGTACATAGGCTGTGTGAAGCTTGAAGGCTGCCAGTTTGCATAAGAGATCCACGGGAATTTTCAGCATTTGAACAGCATTAATTTCATTCTTATAGGAAGTAATTGAGTTAGGTTGGAAGCAGGGACATCCAGCCATCCAAGGCTTATGGAGCCCCATGTGTGACAGGCAGCGGGGCTATGAGACAAGCAGAGCCGACAACAGTGTAAACTTCAGTAGCTGGATGAGGACGACCCCGTTTTGTTCCTTGTCGCATCCCTAGTGCTTCATGTGGAGTGGGCACTTCAGAAGGAACGAATGAATGGATGCATGCGTGGATAGGCGAGAATGTGGACACGTGGCACCTGCTCTCAGCGCGCACGACCCATCCACTGTTGGGTGAAAGACAGGGCAGGGTGGAGAGACAAAAGCTTCCTGGTTGAGGAGGCTCAAGTGGCCAAAGGGGCACAGAGCAGAGGTCAGGCCCACCTGAGAGCTTAGGGAAGCGTCCCTGGCACGATGTTCAGGCCGAGTCTGGAGGGACCTGGAAGGGAAAGAGGAGTAAGGCAGGAGGTCTTGCTGGGTGCCATGCCCAGTGAGGACAGTCAGCTGGAGGACTCCTGGGCTCCAGGGGGCCTCCCGAAGAGCTGTGCATTTCCAGTCCAGCCGCTGTTGGGCTCTTGGCCATTTCACAGGTATTACTTTTTCACCGTGGAAGGAAGTACACTCTTGGAGATCTGGGAGAGACGAGGTGCATAATCCATTTCTTGGAGTGTTTTCTAACTCTTCTTCCAAGTGGACACCCAGAAACATGCCTTTTAAATGTTAATGGGGCTTTTTATTGACGCAGTGTAAAGGTTAAGAGCTTGTGGAAGATACAACTAAATGTCAGTGTGTTCCATCCAGTTCCGGATGCCGCCANCTGGGAGAGACGAGGTACATAATCCATTTCTTGGAGTGTTTTCTAACTCTTCTTCCAAGTGGACACCCAGAAACATGCCTTTTAAATGTTAATGGGGCTTTTTATTGACGCAGTGTAAAGGTTAAGAGCTTGTGGAAGATACAACTAAATGTCAGTGTGTTCCATCCAGTTCCGGATGCCGCCATGAAGGGGCAGTCTTTCCCCATCGCTGCTGCAGGTCACCTTTCTTGCCGGTGGATCTTCTGAAAGGGCTCTGTTCCTGGAAAAAGGCTGCTGCTGCCTTTCTCAGCCCAGATGGAAGTTCGGCCTGTTCTGTTGCCTGTGATTGTCTTCATTTTCTGGCACTCGCAGGACAACTCCCCTGTCCCCTCTATGAGGTGCGGATAGAGGATTTTAAATGCAGCAAAAGTTATACAAGACAGATTCTTTTTTTCCCCTGAGTAATTAAAGATATCTTAAATGACAGGTCCCTGAAGAACTCCCTTGCTTGTGCCTTTTTGCTTATTAAAGTAGCCCAGCCTCAGCGAGGATATCCCCAGAGACTGACTGACAGGGAAGTGCCTTTCCAAGGTGCTGGCTTCACCTGAGTCTTCCCTGGGTTTCCTTTGTTTAGAATGTTACCATCCAACCAGCAAGGGTGATTGGACGTGGGTGGGGGTTGCTGGAGGTGGGCATGGGGAGTGTGTAGGGGGCAGGGTCTACAAGAGAGAAGTAGAGGGAGGAGGTGGTCCTCGTGCTCAACCCTCAAGGGTCTGTGTTCAACTCTCAAGAGACGAGTCATGAGATAAGGGAAAAGCGAATGGTTGCCTCCCTGAATGACGAGCAGCGGTGGAAAAGAGTGGACCATGTGCTGGGCACTGCACTGAGTCCTTTCATGCAGGAGATGCTGGGTCTTCAGGACCTTATGACATGAGAATGTTTTCAACTCTGCCTCCCAGGAGGAAACTGAGACTTGAGAGCGTCGCAGCCACTAAGTGGCAGAGCTGGGGTTTGAACCCGGCTGCAGGCTCTTAACGACTGTGCTCTGCCATCTCCTGCTGTACAGAATGAGACGGGGCACCTATGTGCCAGGTTGGGGACAATTCAGGTGTTGAGAAAGAGAATGTCATATGCCAGAGATGTGTGGGCATGTGGGCGTGAGCTGTGGTCAGTTTAGTCAAAGCACAGTGACATGTAGCCCTGGGTGCATCGGAGGGTCAGGCCTTTACCTGTTCCTTCAGCATTGTTTCTAGGACCAGTTACATTTTGTGGCTAAATGCTTAAACCCAGTTCCCCAAACAAATCCAAATCCAATGGGCAGCATTCCCCCTTTCCTCGAAAGCTGGAGCAACCTGATGAGGGGAGTTGGGAACAAAGTTTGTGTGGTTCCATCCCATCCTGTCTAGGCTGGGTGCTCACTGGGAATGAGGACTGTGTCTCAGCCATCTGCAGTTCCAGGCCCTGCACACAGTGGGGGCCTGAGAAAGGGAGCCCGCCTCAGACTGACTGCCCCCAACAATCCCCACAGCCTTTTCATATGGGGCCCTCTCACACGCTGAGTCAGGGCTGGCCTCAGGTGTGAGTGGTGACATGTGCCTTCTCAGATGGGGTTATAAAGGGCATCGCATAAACAGATGAGTGGATAAAGACCATGTGGTGTGTATATATATACACAACTCAGCCGTAAAGAAAAGCGAAATGAAGCCATTTGCTGCAACATGGATGCAACTAGAGATTATCATGCTAAGTGAAGTAAGTCAGAGACAAATACTATATGACGTCACTTACATGTGGAATCTAAAATACAACACAGATCATGAGACAGAAACAGACTCACAGACAGCATAGACGGATGGTTGCCAAGGGGCAGAGTGGGAGGGAGAGGGATGGACTGGGAGTCTGAGGTTGGTAGATGCAGACTGTTAACATTTAGAATGGATAAACAACGAGGTCCTAATGTATAGCACAGGGAACTGTACTCAACATCCCGTGATAAGCCGGAGCGAAAGAATGTGCATAGGACAGTGTATGTGTATAACTGAGTTACTTTACAGCAGAGATTGGCACAACACTGTAAATCGACTACGGTAAGCGCTTCCCAGGAGGCTCAGAGCTCAAGAATCTGCCGAAGCAGGAGATGCAGGAGACTCAGGTTTGATCCCTGGGTTGGGAAGATTCCCTGGAACAGGAGATGGCAACCCACTCCAGTATTCTTGCCTGGAGAACTCCATGGACAGAGGAGCCTGGCGGGCTACCGTCCACGGGGCCACAAAGAGTCAGGCATGACTGAGCAACTGAGCACACACACAGCATACTTTAATTAAAAAAACAATAATAAAGGGCTTTGCACTCGCCATTTTGTTCCTGGGGGAAACCAGCTGGCTTGTGTGGGGATACATAGGCAGCCCCCTGGAGAGCTGAGGGCCCTGGACAGCAGCCAATCCAACTTGCCAACGAGGCATTTCAGGGTGCCAGGACCTGGATCCTTCAGCCCTGGTCAAGCCTTTGGATGACTGCAGCCCCAGCCAACATTGGACTGCTACTGCTTCAGAGACCCTTTCAGAAACCCTGCCTGGCTGAGCTCTTCTCAAATTCCTGACTCAGAATCTGTGAACAGGATGTATGATTGTATTAGGCCTCTGTGTTACGGGGTAATTTGTTATGCAACACTAGGTAGCTGGAATAGTACTCAATAAAGGTCTATCATCAGTGGACAGTGACTGAGAGACCTCCAGTAAATCAATGTATTTCCACCTGTGTTAGTCAAGGCTATTTTCATTTCAAGTAATAGGAGCCCAACTCCAACTAGCTTAAGCAAAATGGGGCCTTTCACTGCCAGTGTAGTGGAGAACCCTAGGAGTGTCCGGCACGGTTCGTGGCTGCATCCAGGGTATGTCTTAGCCTCCCAGTTCTGTTTCCCTTTGTGAGTTGACCGTGCTCATCCCTCCATCAAGGCTCTATGCCAGCTCTCAGTGCTTAGCTCTGAAAGAGCCCTTTGCTGGAAACCGGCCGACTTTGAGACCAGGTCCACAGCTTCTCGCTCAGTCGTGCTCTGCCTGAGGCAGGGCAGCCGTGGGAAGGCTTTCACTGTGAGTGAAGTTTGGGAAGACTGGCTTTTGACTTCTGCCTGTCCTGCTTCTGCAGAAGGTGGTCACCCTGCAGCTTTGGGCCTAAAGCATCCCAATTTGCAGGCCCAACAAAAAGAGAATTCCCATCCCACAGACCCTGTGTCCTGGGGAAGGTGAGGGACTGATGGGCAGACTGCAGGATCGCAGGGGCCTGGCCAGGCCGCAAGCCACAGCTCCATCCATGCCATGCAGAGCTCCTGCAGTGGGGACGAGCATTTCCCAGAGAAACAAGGGATCCTGGGTGGCAAGACCGATAGAAGTTAGCTCTCCTCCCTTCACGGCTTGATGACCGGGTCGCAATCACCCATCATTTCTGGCTTTATCTTTTCACTAGCAAATAACCATGGCTTTGTTACCACATGCCTAGGGGAGGGAAGAAGCTCATCTTCCTGTGGGCCGACTGTGTGCCAGGGCCCAGGGGAAAGGCATGCAGAGACCCCCCTCCCTCCCTCTTCTCGGGGGGGGGGCATTCATGCTTCATGATACAGTGGTGGGATTGCAGGGGGAGCTTGACCACTGTCACTAAGTCCTTCTGCTGTCCCCCCACACCTGGGCTCGTCTGCGATGCTGCGCACTTCCATACCCTTTCAGATGAGTGACAGTTCCACCGTGTGGATGAGACAGCAGCCCATCTTGCATTTGCTTTTTGGAATTTGAAGGTTCTGCAAAATAGATGAATGCTTGGAACAAGTGGTCCCCACGTCCGTGCAGAATCTGTGCCTCCGGGGACTGATGGCTGCCCCTCCCTGTCTAGTCTGCAGGGGAGACGGCTGGCAAGAAGAGGGGAGCTGACAGCTGCTGCATTTTTATCCTGTTTCTGGAGCTGAGAGGAAGAGGTGGCTGACCGCCGCTGAGTGATCAAACTCCAGATGGGCCTCTCTCGCTTCCTCTTCAGGGCTGGGGTGGATGGGTATACGGAGAAAGAACATTTTGCTGCCTACCCAAACTGCTGCTTCCCTTGCCAGTTTTGGGAACACTTCACCGAAGTGATGAGTGATACTTAGTTAATGGTGGCAAAGAACTGATCACATGTGAAGGCAAGGTCTAACAGTGACAGTAGTTGAGGGTGGGGGTCTGCAAACCCTGGCCCCCAGAGTCTGCGTCTGTTATGCAAACAAGTTTATGTGTGTAACTTTTTAGAATTCCAGATATAAGTGATACCATATGACATTTATCTTTGTTTGATTTCACTTAGTACGATATTCTCCATGTCCATCCATGTTGCTGAAAATGGCATCATTTCATTCTTTAAAAAAGAAAAAACTTTTAACTTTGTATTGGAGTATAGCGGATTACCAAGGCTGTGATGGTTCCAGGTGGACAGCAAGAGGATTCAGCCATACATATGTATTTCATTATTTTTACGGCTGAATAGCATTCCATTGCATCCACGTACCACATCTTTTTTGATCCATTCGTTTGCTGAAGGACATTTAGTTTGTTTCCATTTCTTGGCTATTATCAATAGTGCTACTATCAACATAGGACTATATGTATTTTTTTGAATTACAGTTTTCATCTTTTCCAGATATTTGCCCATGAGTGGGATTGCTGGATCATATGGTAGCTCTATTTTTTATATATATATTTTAAGGAACCTCCATAATGTTCTCTAGAGTAGTTGCTTGCAGACATAGAAAACGCACGTATGGTTACTAAAGTAAGGGAGGGATAAATTAGGAGTTTGGGATTAATACACTCTTTAAGACCTATTGTATAGCACAAGGAACTATGTTCCATATCTTGTAATAACCTGTAATGGAAAAGAACCTGAAAATTAAATATATATACACATATATATATATATGTACGCACACACATATATATATCTGAATCACTTTGCTAACATAACAGAGTAAATCAATTATTCTTCAATTTTAAAAAAGTTTCAAGTTGCTAAAAAATAAAACAACCCCTCCCCCAAACGACAACCCCACCAGGCCAACTTGTTAGCTACTGTGTTTGTAAATAAAGTGTTATGGGAACACAGCTATGCCCTTTCATGTGCAGATGGTCTGTGGCTATTTTAATCCAACAAAAGTGGAGGTAAGTAGTTGTGGCAAAGGCTGTATGACCCACAAATCCTGAAATATTTACTATCTGCCCCTTTATGGAAAAAGCCTGCTGACCTCTAGTCTGGTGGGCACTTTGTAAAGTTTGATTTGGGCGGGAAGACACTGGTCAATTCGACAAGCATTATCTGAGCATCTGGGCTATGCCAGACCCTGCTCTGTGACTGGGGGTTTAGTGGTGGGAACGTGCAGCCAGGCTTAAACACCAGGCTCCTCCATCCCTGGGATTTTCCAGCAATAACAGTGGAGTGTGCTTCCATTTCCTTCTCCAGGAGATCTTCCCAACCTAGGGATCGATCCCAGGTCTCCTGCATTGCAGGCAAACTCTTTACCAGACATCTGAGCCACCCGGGAATCCCAAATGAATGAATGGTCATTAGTAATAATGTTGGTCATGATCCATCCACATGACTCATATTGAACCCATGTCACCAATTCAGACTTGTCTTCTGTTTAGGATGAACCATATGAAACTGCCATTTTTATAGGTCAAAGCGGTTGACTAATTCATACCATGCCCCTCCTCCAGGGGATCTTCCCAACCCAGGAAGTAAACCTGAGCCTGCTGCATTGGCAGGCAGGTTCTTTACCACTAGCGCCACCTGGGAAGCCCAACCATTATACGTGCATAATGGAATTAAACAAGTAAATGAATAGTGAACGTGGGAGCCAGTTTCTCGTGGTTGGAGTGGAACGATACAAGTAAGCAAAGAGGACTAGAATGATCCATGTGGTGATGGATTAGAGTTGGAGACGTCAGTATGAACTCAAGTTTCACATAGTCACAGATGGTTGCATTTGGAAATATTTATACATATGTGCACACACACAGGCTAGTAACATACATATGCTTCCTTGCTCTGCCAGCTGAGTGGGGCTAGAAGGAGCGACAGCGTAGCAGCAACAAACCCCCAGTGCCTAGATCCCCGTTCTCTAACAACACCCCTCTTCAATAAAGAGCACCAGGGCTCCGTGGAGAAGTGTCTGATTCTAGCACTGGGGTGGGATATTATAAGATGAGCTGGGAGCATCCTAGAGTGTCAGAGAGTAAGGAAGTGATACTGACCAGGGTTCTTGACCTTCTCAATCAATAGAAATTGATAAGAGGCCAGACAAGACATCGAGGCAAGGCTTTATTGGGGTACCTGCTACTGCAGCAGGGAGCAAACACAAGTAACAGGGTCCCTTGCTTGCTCTGCAAGGTGGGACAACCTGGTTCCTTATGTGGCTTGAGGGTAGAGGTGTGTTCAGGGATTGGGCAGGAAGGGTGGCTTAGGCAGTTTGCCCATCTCTTTGGTGTTGGTCTGGCTTCCCTGGTGGCTCAGGTGGTAAAGAATTCACCTGCAATGCAGGAGACCTGGGTTCAGACTCTGGGTTGGGAAGATGCCCTGGAGAAGGGAAGGGCTACTCACTCCAGTATTCTGGCCTGGAGAAGTCCATAGACAGAGAAGCCTGCCTGGGAGGCTATATGCAGTCCATGGGGTTGCAAAGAGTCAGACACGACTGAGCGACTTTCACTTTGGTGTTGAGTGCAGGGGGCAGCACGGGACCCCATTTTTGCTCCCCATCCCCTGTTTTTTTTCCTCCTGGCTCTTCAAAAGTGGCAGTTGGGTTTTTGGTCGCTTGGTATCTTGTCGGCCATAATTTGTTCCAACCGTGCCTGCACATGTTTATTTTTAGTCCATCGTCGTTTCTCTGTATTTTGTTGCTAGAGAGGGTTGTCCAGGTACGAACGCTGCAGCATAGGGTCCCAGGCCCCAGCCTGTTTCAGGAGCACTAACCAAATCAAGACAAATCAGCACACTGATGATGGGGAGAGGGGAGGGGAGCATCTCAAATGCACACAGGAGCAGCTGAAAGAGCTCTCACAGTCAAAGCTGGTACAATTTTTAGCAACAAAATGAATAAAGTAGTGCTGGATTATGACTCAAAGTATAGAATAAATACCCATGGTACCATACTGGCATAGATTAATGACTAAAGAAATAAAGGGCCCAGAAAAATGAAACTAAATAAAAATGAGGAAATCTGAATAAATTTGAACTTTAATTAATAAAAATGCACCAATATGTGGGGATACAGAAACTGTACTCTCTTTTCCCAGAACTGTTCTGAAATAAAAAGTTTAAACATTTATTTAAAAAAAGATAGAATGTGGCAATGTCACATGCTCAGCCTCGTAGTGTTTTTCCTGGTTTAGTTTGTGGGCATGAATTCATATCGTGCCATCTAACCTCTGTTGTCTGACCTTCAACGTAGCCAGTGACCCCAAGGGACAAAAAGCCCAAGTTAGGGATATGTTCTGAGGCCAGGAGATGGCCCGGCATCCAGACTGCACACATTGGTTACCTGGAAAAGCCAAAGAATAGGATAGACAGGGGGTGGCCCATGGGTCAGATCCGGGGGTGGGGTGCGTTTTTGTCAATAAAGGTTTATTGGAACATAGCCAGCCTGCTTATTTACACGTCATCTATGGCTGCTTTTGCGGGACAATGGCAGAGTGGATTGTTGCACCAGAAATCCACATGGCCCACAAATATTTATAATCTATTTGTTCCTTTAAGGAAAATGTTTGCTGACCCCAGGATAGCGGACACAGCAAGAAATCCCCATCTCAGGACAGGTCAGTCTTTAGTGGAGCACACAGCAGGGCAGAGCCTACGGCTCACTTCCTTGGGGCTGAAATGGGTCATTAATATTGAATGTTAACAACCTACTTGCTCCAGATGATTCCGTTTAATTCTACTGTCTCTTGTAACAGGTCTCTCACGTGCAGAGGTCCGGGCTGTTTGTCTTCCTTGGCTTTCTGAGGCTCCAGAGCATATTGATTCTGTGAAATGTACATTTCTCAGGAAAGAGTGTCTCCCAGCATGACAGGAGATCACACATCACTTGTTTCCCGTGACTTTCATTCCCCTCTGAACATGATANTGCAGAGGTCCGGGCTGTTTGTCTTCCTTGGCTTTCTGAGGCTCCAGAGCATATTGATTCTGTGAAATGTACATTTCTCAGGAAAGAGTGTCTCCCAGCCTGACAGGAGATCACACATCACTTGTTTCCCGTGACTTTCATTCCCCTCTGAACATGATAAAATCATGATCCCAGCTTACCGAGGGACCCTCGTGTCTCTTGGAAGCAGGCCTTCTTTTGTTTGCCTTCTTTTTTCATCTCTTTCAATCAGTGAGGCAGAATGGAAAACTGTTCACTGGTTTGGAGGCAGGCAGGTCTGAGTGTGAGTTGTCCCCTGGTTGCTTACTGGGCTGCGTGACTTTGGACAAGCTGCCTAACTCCCTGGAGCCTGCGGCTGTTCCCCAGTAAAATGGGGAGCAGGGGGGCATTACTGGGGATCCTGTGAGGATCAGGAGAGTGGTGCTCGGAGAGCACCTGCTGCTGCTGCAGGGCTTGCCTCGTGGTGTAATCCCTTTTCAGAGGCGGGGCTGACATTAGGTGATGCCCACTGGTGTGGCTGGGACAGTGGAGTTGGTCGAGTGTTCCGGTTGGTCACTACCCACACCACAGCAGATGCTCGATATTCGGAAAGGCATCGACGAGTAGAGATGAATTCTCTCCTTCCTTTCAGAGCTTCAGACAATTCCATCGGCCTACACTGTGTAGAGGCCATCTCTGACCCAGAGCCGCTGGTCTGTCCAGGGCACCTTTCCCCAGCTGCCACGACTGCGGCACAGCCCTGCCTTCTCTGGGGAAGCGCCCTCTGCAGGTGGGAGGGGAGCCCTTGGCTCCGGGAGGAGACTCGGAGCAGGGACGGCTGGCCCCGCCTCTGGGTGCTGCAGTCTGTGCTCCAGAGCACAGGTAGAGGGAAGACATTGTCCCCTTGCTCAGCTCTTTCCCCTTAGCGTCCTCAGGCCCCTGCCTCCCTTCTCCTGGAAGATCCCCACCCCTCAAAATCTCACGCCCACCCAAGTCCCTGTCTTTGGCTCTGCTTCTAGGAAACCCGGCCCAAGGCCACCAGTGTCCTGCTCTTACATACCTTTATGCAACCCCTGGAATAGTGATCAATCTTGGGGACCCAGTGAGCAAGGGTCTGAGTGGCCATGTGCATGGAGCTGGTTGGGTGGGGTCTGCAGGGGACCCCATGGGGAACATGATGCAAGGGTTTTGTCAAATCTCGCTATCCCCTTGACACACGTCAAAAAATGTGAGGTCACACTCCAGGCTTTCCCCTGCAACACACTGGCCCCTGTTGTGGGGGCTACGCACTCATGTGCGTGTCATGTGTAATATGTGTGATGTCTGTGTGTGTCATGTGTGATGTGTGTGCGATGCGTGTGATGTCTATGTGTGTGATGTGTGTGTGTGTGATATGTGTGCGCATGCATTTATATAGGGGTTTCTGTGTGGGTTAATGGGGAGAAGGCGATGGCATCCCACTCCAGTACTCTTGCCTGGAAAATCCCATGGATGGAGGAGCTTGGTGGGCTACAGCCCATGGGGTCGCTAAGAGTCAGACACGACTGAGCGACTTCACTTTCACTTTTCACTTTCATGCATTGGGGAAGGAAATGGCAACCCACTCCAGTGTTCTTGCCTGGAGAATCCCAGGAACGGGGGAGCCTGGTGGGCTCCCGTCCATGGGGTCGCACAGAGTCGGACATGACTGAAGCGACTTAGCAGCAGCAGCAGTGTATGTATGTGAACTGAGGTTTGAGCCCCGCTTCTGGCTTGCCTCTGCCTCATCCACCTGTTGCTCTGGGTCCCTCAGGAGTGACTGGCCTGCAAAGAAGGAGGGCACTGGGACGCCTTGTTCATGGAGACTTTGGACCATCCCCACCATATTGGGCCTGTTGGCCTCTGGGGCATAACTTGGCCTCTTCTGGCTTTGAGGGCCTGCCAGAGGTGCCATCTGGTCTGGGAGGTGTTCTTAGACTGGGTACAGCCTGCTGGTCTGTGATGCCTCTGAAAACAGCCCAGCCTGACCTGAGTGGGCACCAGGGGTGGGGCTACATCTTGGGAAAGGCTGCTTTGGGTGAACCTCGGTTGTGGACTTGGTTCTGCCACTAAGGCACAGAGGACACTGGGCCAGTTGCTGCCCACTGGCCTAGTCCTATCCTGTCTAGGGGTGAGCCAGGCTGCACCAGCTCTGCCTGGGTGATGAGCTGGGAGACAGACAGTTACCTCTGGAGCAGCGTTGGACTAGTCAGCACTCTTGTTTGCAAGGGTTGGAGACCAGCTTGCGTTAGCTTAGACAAACATCTCCAGAATCCAAGGAAGGGCAGGATGCGCTGGGCTTCCAGAACACTTGGAACCACTGGCCGAGCCCCTTCTTCACCTTTGGCACAGAAGTAAGGGACTTTATAGTATTTTCCTCATTTGATACTCAAAACAGACTGCTGGAGGAAACAGAGACTCAGAGCGGTTACCCTCCCAAAGTCACACAGGCTGTAAAGGTGTCACTGACTTCAAAGCCTGAGTTCTCAGCCACCAGGCATTGTATCAGTGTATTCATGAGAGGTGGCTAAACTGTTGTAACAAAGAGACCCAAACCCAGTGGCATATACACAATGGAAGTTTATTTCTGACTCATGTTAACTGTGATGGGGG